>JAODUI010000020.1:719264-736093 GCA_027563995.1 Papilio gigon | reverse complement strand
CCGATGACTTGGTCAAGGTTGCGGGTGTGCACTGGATGCGGGCGACGTTTCGTTTTGGAGTGTCTGTTGTAAACTGTCATGTTTTACTTAGCTTATTTGCTTGCTTACTGCGAGATAGACAACTCACCATTCACGGAAGATCCTGCAAGTGTTCCCGCGGCCCAGCCAAATGGCGACTAGAAGGAACGTCGTTGGGTTTTAATGGGTATTCTGGCCGCTTCTCGGTCAGCGACTTCACATACTTCCCCGGCAACGGGGGAGATGCTTAAATGCATTTCCCAACGTTAAAAAAAAGCAACTTATCATCTTCCTGTCCTGGTCCCTCTTACTTGTGGCGCATAAAGTTTAAACTTTTATATTTGGCTTTAATTTCATACCGAATGCCTATCGACAACCCTACATTAATAATAAAAAAAAAAACTAGCGAAAATAGTTTAAGGTTGGTTGGTTGCTAATGGTCAAGGTAACGGACTTTCGATCGTTTAGTCGATGGTTCAAATCGTGATATACGACTATTATAAATTAATCCAATCACATGTCTATAGTTTAGTTGGATGTACAAGAAATTTTAGTAGAATATCGCTTATCTGTCGTGTCTTGTACCACACCCCGGCTAGATCTGCATTTGATGCTGGGAACGTATTTAACGTGCGCAGATCCAGACACAAACTTTGCATTCCAATATTAAAGCTGTTGACTCCTTTAATGCTTATTTAATATCTACTAGTTTGTACAGTCGAATTCAATGGAAATTAGATATTAAAACAAATCTATCCAAACTTTACTTTACTAAAACTTTTACCTTTGTAAAGCTGTAATCGTCATCACCAGCCCTGCTCTGCCCACTGCTGGACATAAGCCTTTCCCAATGCCTACCATAGTATGACGAGGAAAGACGCCCCGCATACCCGGTCTCGACCGTGGCCTCCATTTCGACAATTTCCTACCCTACTTGGCGTCGCTCGCCTGACTGATGTGACCATGGACACTTCAGTCTACATATTTTTAGAATAATATCGTTAACTTTGGTTCTCAGTTACTTATTAAAACCAGACATATTTGTGTCAATTCAAAACTTTAAAAATCTACTAAAATATAATAGCCAATGATGTCAATATAATTTCTCGTTTCCATTGAATTTGACATGAACTAGACGTCAATAAATTCATTAGACTCGAAGGACATAAGTGAATGTTGTAAATTACAAAACAGTTTTCTCATCATCATCAGCCTCTGTCTGCCTACAGTTGGACATAGGCCTTACCCGATGCCTTCCACAGTATGATGTCCTCCGTCTTCCGCATCCAACGACTTCCGGCCGTCCGCACTAAGTCGTCTGATTATTTTTCTCATAAAAAAATTGACGAAATGCAATTTTAATTATTGATATATTAATAATGTTTGTAGATGAAGTAACTTCAAAGACACCGCTCGTAGCTCGAGTTCAGTTAGCGGATGTCTGCTCAGAACATTCGAGTTGAAATCATCTCATACGTAGTTCCTAACTTCAAGTTTGGACGAATATTAACTTTGCTAAAGCTGAATTCAAGATTCCTTCAACAAATGTGTGAATTAATTTTGGTTATTTCTATCATATGTGCAGTTAAATAAACGCTTGAAGCAAGTTATGGTAGCTTGCGGTAGCTAATTATATTAGAGTAAATCTTTTTAACTGCGTGATAGGAAAAGGTTTTACTTCTTTCAAAGAATTAGATAGTTTTTTTTTAATACTAACAATTTTATGTTAATTTACAAATTTTTGTTTTACCACTCCAAATAAGGTCGTGGCTTGTTAGGATATTACAATAGTCGAATGGTGTGATTCAAACTGTCGACCGCTAGATCGGTAGTCCCCACAACCATTAGACTATTGTCGCTTTAGTTTATTGTTGAGTTTTAGTTGTTCATGTTGAAATGGAACGTAAGAGGTGAGTGTGAGACGGAACGGTGAACGACGAAGAGCTGAAGAGTGAGAATGACTGATAGGATGGATGACGTAGTGTGTGCGCGACCTGGACCTGTTCTATTTTTTTTATTTATCTAGTAAAAAAATAACAAAAACACTACAACCTCTAAGGACGTCAAACTGCTTAGCAGGTTGATGGCGACATAGCCTTGTTTTCTTAATGCTAATCTTAATCTAAATGAGAGTTAAACTTAACACTTCGCTTAATCAACTATTTATAAAATGTCTTTGTAGCCTATTTTTAAAAGGACATTGGAGACTGTATTACGAGAAATCAAAGTATACAGCGTTTTATTGAGGTCATTCGATATGAATTACCGCACAATAATATGTTTTAGAATGTCATCCAGGATGGTAGAACTTTGGTATTATTAAAAGGAAACAAAACACTATTTAATTAACGTATATTTTTTAATCCAATGCTGATTATACATCATGAGCCTTATTTACGTTATATCAAAGTCATCTGCAATCAAACGTTTTACAACCTTAATGTCTTAGTGAGTGGGGCTATTTTACAATGAATAATGAATATATATTTTTTTAATATAATTAAAAAAAGGCAAAGATCGATACGATATTGTGATGATAAAAAGACAAATAAAATAAAAAAAAAAGTACAACCTATTAACACTTATAAAATTATTCCATCGAATTTTTTTTTCCGTATTTACCGAATTATCGAAATATTAACAGTGATTTTTATTTAATTTAGTTTTCTTTTTTTTTTTTCAATTATTTTACGACATATTGACATTAAGTTTTGAACCTTCGACAATAACCTTACTCTATAATGACAAGCTCTCGATTTTGGTAAAAATCACACAAAATCATTTTATAACCAACATTTACATCTAGCAAATGATAATTAAATAATTCTTTTAAAATAACTAAATTCTAGCAAAGTACAAGGAAATTTCATTAAATAGTATTCATTACCTAACACTTATAGTAAAAAAAAGCGTTTCCCATTATGGCGATTGGCCTTCATGTAACGCGGGAAATTTTTCCTATACGGCCGATTGACACGGGAAACACCAGAAAAAAGACAGTCAAGAAAAGAAAAGAGTTCTGTTTCTCAAAGGATTTTTTTTAAATAGGAAAAAAAAGGACGTAAATTGAATGTTCTGTACGTAAAAGAAATTTGACTTTTTGTTACATTTATAGGACTTGTTAGAGTGGGTTAAATTTTGTTAGATTTTTTTTCATAATACTTTCTTTTTTCTTAGTCTGTAAATTTTATACTAGCCTTATAAACTATAAATCATAAGTATGGAGAGATGATATAAAACTGTTTTTTTTTAATATGATATAGTTTTTGACTGCTGAAGTCCATATGACATTGGAAGGCTTATGTCCAACAATGGGCAGATGGTAGGCCTCCGCATACTGTGGGATAGGCTGGGCATATGTCCGGCAGTAGGCAAAGGATGATCATTCTAGTTATTGAAATTTTACTATCAAAAGACAACTGTCACTTTTGGCAGTTCATTTAAAAATGTCAAAAGGTGATAAAAAAAAATTGAACATAATTTAAGCTACAATAGCCTAATAGTTTAGGGTACGGATTTACGATCACGCGGTCGTGAATTCGAATCGCGCTTTCGACCATTGTAAACAATAAAAAGAAGCCTAGAACTAAGTTGGAGTCATAATAGAAATATGAGTCAATTAACAAAAATCTGCTATTAAAAAAAAAAACTTAAATGGTTTAATGAAAAGTTAAAAAAAATAAATATTACAAAGTTTGAAGATATAATGAGATAAAGAATAATAGAGCTTATGTTCTAGAAAAGTTCGTTTCTTTCATTTAAGTCTAACGTTTTTTTTTTTTTTTTGGCAAATACATTAAGTGATACTTTAATCTCAAAATGGCGTAAACTTATAAGGCACGGTTCATACTTGACTAAGTTATTATGCTTAATATAAAAGGACGTTTAACACGACTACGTTATAGCCTAACATTGTTCTAAGCAACAAAAAATATCACCCAACTAATTTGGCACGATGGCGAATTGAAATAAAAAATTTGATATGTACTGTATAATTGAATATTTCATTCGATTCAAAAAAAAAAAGGAAGAAAATAAAACAAAAAATTTTAATATTATTTTTTTTATTTAAATTTGATTGGTTGTAACATTTTAATATAATCCATCTGTTGTATAAGTCGTATTTACTCAATGGATGGATTCTTTTTAGATTAAAATAAAATAAAAAAAAAAACACAGAAGTTATAATTTCAAAGTTGCCAGTCGTTCAGTCTGTTTGATTTATTTCTATTTTTGTTACACATAAAATAATGACCAAAGTAATTAAAAAAAAAAAAATAATTAAAATAATCAAATTGCTTAATAGTAAAAAACTTTGGTATTCATATTAAAACCGATTAAATTTTGGAGTAGAAAAGCTATTTAATAGAAAAATTACAATTATAATCTATTTACAATGAATGTAAGCGGGGATGTAAATTATATTATAATTAAATGAAAATTCTTATAATTTATTGTCAGTTCGCAATCTGAGTATTGTTCCTTCGTCTATTTACAGCGGCGGAAATTGTTTTAAATAAAATTTTAATAAAAGAATTTCAGTTCCATTAACAAAGGGTCAAACCCCATTCATCTGTCAAACCTTAGCCGAATGACAATGATTAATAATTAATCGCGTCACAATTCTGTCGATATCTTTTCGCTGTCAAATTCTAATTTGCAAATTGACAGACCGAAATGTCAATTTTTTTTATCTCTCGCCGCTGATATTAAAATATATACAATTGCAATAATAATGTAGTAAAAATGATGTATTCAAAATTTCAGACTCAGAGTAACGAGTCAGAAAATTATTAAAACAAAAAAAAAAATGGTCAACCAATTTGACGTTAGTGTTCATTTTTTAATAAACAAATTGACATCTTGATCCACCAATTTTATTTCCCGCCCGAAGTTGAAGACATTCTGACATTTGCTTTTCTAAATGACATTATCGATTTCGCTCGCCGTCTGTCAGGTTTAGTTTTTTTTTTTTTCGACAAAACAATAAAAAATACAACAATTGACGCTTCAACATTTCCACTTATTAGATACAAGTGATTACTCCGTAAGCTAGGTTTGCACATTGAATAAAGTTTCAAAATATATTTTAATTTTTTTTCTCAATAACAATAGATGCGCGTCAACGCCTTACGAACAATCCACAAAACTGGGGGCGAAAATTTAAAATTTTCCCATAAATTTCTTATGTAAAAGACAATATTCGTAACAATTAGTGATGCTTAAAAAGTCTTAATTCAACAAAGAGATCCGTCGCGGTGAACCGGTAAGCAACAACACGTACGTCGGCACTCTCAACAACCGATACTGTCTTGGACGTCTGTTGAATCGATATTAAAATCGATTTCTCACGCACTCCGACACAATTCGATACTAATCGTATCATTCAATGAAATTTTAAATCTATCTAAAAAATTTTAACTAGTTCACATATTTACACTTCACTCACTAGTTCACTTGTCTCTAGTTCTCGTTCAATGTCTATGGTCTAGACGACGTGTGTCTCACTTCTCTTGTTGTACGACTCGTCTATGGTCACATTCTGCTTCTTCTCTTTCCGGATAGTTCCGTACTGAGGCACGTCCAGGTTCTGGACTGTCAGGATCTGGTTGGAGCTCTGCGGCGTGCTGGAGGACACCGGGCTGCTGTACGCGTTGTACTTGTGTCTCGAGGGGTCTTTGAGGATTGATTGCGGCTGCTTTATTGACGGCGTCTGTGACATCTGAGAGTGCTGGAAGAAAAACAAAATTGGTTACTTTTAAAACATGTAAGTTTAGAAATTACAATATCCAATGGTTTTCTAAGATAACTGCGAAGACCTTATCGAGCTTCATTTCAGTGTAGATTAGGTATATGTTAAGTGTAAGTGTTTTTGTATTTTGTCCAAGGAGCCTGTTCGAGGAGGCCATATCTAAATCCTCCTTCCCTACCCGGTCATTTGTAAAATGGGAGTCCATCTTCTTTCCAAGATGGAAGGATTCGACGGGAACGGGAAGAACAGAAAATGGAAATATCCTAGTGTTTATTCTTTCCTCAGTCCAGTATAGTTACTTTGTGATCCTCACCTGGTTGCAGTTACCCTGGTGCAGCACGGTGACATCAGGTGGCGGCACCGCCATCTTCTCCAGCCGCTGACGTCTCAGCGTGCCCCCCGCTGACTGACGATCCAGACCTGACATACAGCAAAGATACACTTTTACAATCTGCTGATTTAGCGAATACTTCGACTGGAGGTGCTTAGTGTGATTTCTTCCATTTTTTTCTTATGTCAACTCACCATCTAAGCCGTAGCTGAGCGGTGGGCTGGCGATGTGCGAGGGTGAGCCTTGCAGCGCGCCGTTCATCAGGTGCGCTTTCGGCACCGGCGCTGCGCCGTACTGCTGCGGGGGCGTTGGAGTTCTACCAGACTGCTAATTAAAAATTGAATTTGTAAAATTTTATTTAGTAGTAAAGTGATCATTTATTTTGTTATTGTGACCGACTTTTCTTTGTTTACTCATTCTCTTGACTTCTAAGTAATATTACAACTTAATCCGTGTAGTTTTGTCTCTTTCTCTAACTGCCAAACTCAGTGTCACCAAATGGCAACTGTCTATGGTAACCTACAGATTTATACCAAATGTCAACTCTGGTGTCTTGACCACTGCCTCATGTTTCTGTGTATGTCGTATATTGCAGTAGTCTACATCGGTGTAGACAACTTACTTGGTGCAGATACTCCCCGATGAGCGGCGGGTAGGAGAGGTAGCGGTCGGACGCCATGTTGAAGTAGGACCCATCCAGCGGCGGCATCGGGCTCGGTGCCGCTACGTAATTCTGTTTGCCCGCTGCGATAAAAACAAGTTAGTCTTCATAATTCACAAAGATGTAGCTATTGTTCTTTTAAGGGTTACTACAAAACTTAGTTTCTTGGATCAAATAACATAAAATCTCTTACCAGTACGTCCCAATGTGTTATGTCCGCTCTCTCTGCCGCGATGCGTGCCGTGTGGCGCGTGCGGTAGCGTGCGTGCATGCTCGCCGTCGTAAGCCGCGTAGTTAGGGGGTGGGTAGTCTAGTGGCGGCGGGAGAAGGGTTGTGTCCTCTACTAGGTATGAGTCCGTCTGATGACAATAGATGGCAATAGTAAGCAATCAATGACAGTAACAGGTTACAATATTTGGCAATAGTTAAAAACAATCGGTAATATAGATTCCAACAGTAATTAGTAATTCGGCCAATATTGCGTATAAATGCGTCTCCTCTCAACGACATCTAGCGTAACAATTAGTAATCAGTTTGTGTCACTAACCTGATTCAACATATGTCGGTTGGGCATCGTCGGTACTTCAGGTATGGGCGGCGGCTGCTCCCCTTCGTCCTGCGAGTACGTCTCCGATTTCTCCGACACAGAACTTAACGTCTCTCCAGTCATCGTGTCGTTGTAAGAGGACGGTGCATACATTTCTATCGTCGCTGATTTTGATGATTGTCCCGCTTGTTCTGTAGCGATAGTGTTAGGTTAGGTTAGGTTAGTTTTCTACATATAAGAATTTTTTACATTGCGATTTTTACGAGCGAAAATAAGTTTGTTATCTTTGGCAAGAAAAGGCTCGTAAAAATTCATCTATGATTATCATTGTCTACTACAATAAGCCTGTTACAGAGACAAAGAACATAAAATTGTTCATTTCTGTTTCATATGTTTTGTTACAAGTCTAGTAGATTTTAGTACTCTTTTAGGCTTTTTTTAGTAGTAATACATTTCTATAGACTTGAGTGAACCAAATTCTGAATTTACATTAAAAAGTTCGTATATTTATGATTGCAACATTAACGATCAAATGAAACGATAGTTAAATACATCGCGCCTGATTTGATTTCGTATTAAAATTTGAAATATTTCAAAATATATTTGACCCTTCTTATTTCGGACGCTGTTATATATTAATATAATTTTTAGTGTACCATCGTAAATATAATTCAATCTAAAAATACTTTATCAGAAGTCAGTTCATTTCTATCAATTTAATAATAATAGTAAATATTGTGAAACATGCTCGACAGTAACAAAACAAAATCATAAAAGAAACAAAACAATAAATCTCACCTTTCATCCGTCTCGCTCGTCGTTTAAAAACAAAACATGCTACTAAAGCGGCGTTAATCAAAACCAAAATGGCGCCGGTGACGCAAACGTACAGCGTGACAGATTTCGACACGTCAGACGACTCTACATATTCAGTGGATACTACGTTCAATTCTCCTACTTCTGAAGAAGCTACGAAAGGAAAGAAACAAAAAAAAAATAATTAGGATAGTAAAAAAAAAACCAAAAAAAAATGTGCCAATTCAATTCAAATTATAAACAACATGGAACTTATATTATTTTCATAAACATTTTAAATGACAAGCAGCACTCAATTCCTTCTAATGATTTCTTGAAAGTCACGTAAAATCAACCTCAATAGAGTTAACAACTTTGCAATTTCAAATTACGTTCAAATGACTATGAAATCTTTTTAGTGCTGAAGTGTTCATCAGCTCAAAAGCCTGCCATGTTATTATAGGTAACTAGGCTATAGTCAACTGGCCCAGTGCATTGACTTCACACATATCTTTAAATTTCTTCATCACGATGTTTTCCTTCACCGTAGCAACAGTTTCTACGGATTCCAATTCACTAACGAATCAAAGTTTAGAGAGAGAACATTCACAGTGATTATTAATAAAAATAATCTTGTTTGTAATCATGAAATGAATTTGAGTCGGCTGTTTTTATACGAGAAGGGTAAACGAGCGCGGGATCACAAGAGCGATCATCGGCGTCCATGGACATCTGCAATATTAGATGAACCACAGATGCGTTGCCGGCCTTTGAGATAGAGGTACGCTCGCTTCTTGAAGGACTCTACAGTCTTCCACTGACAGTAATTTGGAGTATTATTCCAATGTTGTTTTATATCCAAATTAAATTAGCACATTTAAACACAATTACTTATTACATATTTATTATAATATCAAACCTCTGATTCGTTTGTTGGTCCTCCTATGCAGACAGAACCCGACCAGCAGTACATTTAACAAGATAAGTGCTGTGCCGACAATAGTGCCCGTGATTATAAAAACTCCTGGCACATTATATGAATTATATTCTTCTGAACTTGACTGTACTGATGATGGGATTACGTCTGATGCGTGGAATAAACGTTATTTTTTAACTGTTATGTAATAACTGTTATAACAGTTGATTGCATTTTAACGTTATATTTATGAAATGAATGAAATAAGGAAATGATTTTATAAAACATTGGAAGTAATAAATTTTTAATATATTGAACTTGGAAGTCTAGAACGTAGCTTAAAATAACAATGAAATAATTTAGGAGTCGCTTAATGTAAATATCTTTAAATTCACTACTAAGGGCAAGTGGGAGACACATTGAGGCGCCTCGATACTAAGTGGGTAGGTAGATTCATAGTGGTAGTGTAGGCACATTTTTTTTTTGTTTTCCACACCGTAAAGTGGCTGTAATACGTAATAATATATTCGAATGAAACCTCTTTCGTGAATATTCCACTTTTCTTTACAAATGATTGTTACCCGTTTCTATTACCTGTTTGTCTAATGGATGTTTTCTTTTAGAGGCGTTCATTTTGTGAAACTTCAACATAGGTACGTGTTTTGTCTGTTCTCCATGCTCTATGTAGGTTAGACATGGCACAGAAAAAGCTGGGTCACGCGAAAACAAGCAGAACAGATATGTATCTTTTCATTATATGAACATATATTTGTTTTGTATTCATCATTACAAAGAGGAACGGAAAACAGATGAAATATCATTAAAATAGTTTTAAATATTTTTAATAATATTATAGCTTTAACGTAGGGAAAGACCGAAGGTGTGGATGGATTGCGTGAATGATATTCGTAGAGAGGGTGTGAGTTCAGATATAGAGTTGACAAAGATGTATGGAAGAGTACATACTGTGCCGACCCTCTTAAGGGCAGGTTGATGATGTAGCATTAACGTTAAAATACAATCATATATTAACTATGTAGGTATATAACCCATAGATAATTAGTCTATACCACAAAGGTGAGGTCCAAAAGCCTCGGGAAGTTTTTTATTGGGGTAAATTCCCTCAGTGTTGTCATTCACAATACAAAATGACATTTTGTAAATCGACTGTCATTTAGACGTCAAATTTGTATGATACTCTATCCATAGATTATACATCTATTAGTAACTTATTGTTAAACATAGTAATTCTATATATTATGAAATATGTAGATGGAATATACATACTTCATACCATAAATTTTATGTTATTAATGATGTGAAGTCTTTTGCCTTTTAAATAATAAAAGAAACAAATCCAAGGTCAGATCAAGGTTACGTATGTTTATGGTAACGTTATATAAGTAAAGAGTTTGAATATCAAAGATAGTACAGATTGTATGAGAAAATAATATATTCATTACGTCTGAAACAGATGTATGTATGAGTTATCATCATCATGTTAACATGTTAATATATATAATATGACAGACTCCGCCCCTTTTTACAAATCACCAATCAGGTGTCAATGAGTTGTGCAGGCGCAGGGATAATAATAAAAAGTAATCGATTATATTTGCCGTATACTGAGGAAGGCGTTGGGTCAGGCCCTTATCTAGCAAACAGACAATGACCTTTATGTTTGATACTTCGCCGTAATTAAAAGAGGGATTGGTACTTACTGAGGGTAGTAGCCTTGGTGTCATCAGGGCGGTATTTGCTCTGCCCAATCTTGTTGATGGCCATCACTGAGAAAACGTAGTCGGTGCTCCGCTCTAGTCCGGTGACGGTGCACGAGGTCGCGTTCCGCGGGGACACGTCTTCATATTTGTACGTGTCGTCGTAGATTTTACTGAAACAATGTTCATCAGTGATCATCATCATCACCCGTCTTGTCTGCCTTATGACAATCTCCCAATGCTTAATAAGTAGTAAGTTGATGATACTATTGTTGACGATAGGGTTAAAAGCTTTAACTTATGTTAATTTTTCTCAATAACTATAGTTAAATAGTAGTGATTTCCGACCACGTGGTCGAGAGTTCGAATCCCGCCGTTCGATTTTTGTGAACCACATCCTAACACAAGCTTGGATCTTAGTCGGAATGGTACAAGAATATTAGTGACTTAACAAAAATATAGTAATTTTTATTAATATTTATTTTTTTATTAAATAAAAAAAGCTACTAATCTAAGGATAACTAAATACATACAAAATAATTTTACTCACCGGAATCGAATCCTGAACCAAGATGATAGTCCGCCATCGAAACCCGGCACCCAAGACAGAGTGACTGAATTGTGGGTTGCATTCGTTACTGTTAAAGATGATACCAAATCTACAAAAAAAATAATATTTAAGAATATTTGTAACACTAGTACTGAATACTCGTCAACTGACATCAGAGTCGGGTCCTACCTGGTGCGCTGGTGATATCCAGTTTAACAGAGGTAGTGCTGAAGCCCAGGTCGTTCCGCGATCCGCACTCATACGAGCCGTAGTCGGAAGATGTGACGTCATTTATCAGTAATACTGACGTGTAGGTGATCGCGTCAGATTTGTGAAACTCAGCGAAGTATTTAGTAGATGTATTCACTGGCAGTTTAGCTCCGTTCTTGGACCAGGTGAAGTTTGGCGCTGGCGCGGATTTACATCTGGAATTATTGTATATGTTGGTATACAGCATCAACCTACCCTGTAGTGTTGGTACTGTATGTCGTCTTCCATACACGTCTATCAGTCGTCATACCTGACTGAATATTCAGTAGACACAGATGATCAGAGGTTCCTGTTATTAGTTTTAGTCAGATTTTTTTTGTTTCAGTTATTTTTATCTGATAGGTTTTTTGGTTTATTCCTTGGTGTTAAGTTCTGATGCGATGTGTAAATTAAGGGACTCCCTTAGTAACTAAAGGGCTCTGACTCTGAGACTGCAGTTAATGTGTATTTCATGAACAGACAAATGAAAAAAGTAAATGTGTGTATGAAATAATATCATTTAATAGTTAAAAATGTTGATTTAAAAAACTTTAACGAAAATCGTACAAAGAGTGAGAGGCCGTCGTTTGGAAATTTCAGCAAAAGACTGCAATTTCTCCGGCGATTATTGAAAGTTCCAACAAAGTTGCCGACTTTGGAAAATTTAAATTGTGAAGATAACGTTGCTGGTCGAATTTTCTTTGCTCAAATTCAAACTCACTAAATGTTTGTTGGGAGTTTTATCTGTACGACCGAGGTCAGTGAGCCGAGTACATTTTTGAAATAAACGAACATCTTTCGACTCCATTTCATAAACATTTTATATGAGAAGGAGGTAAACTAGCGGTGGGATCATCAAGGTGGTCGACATCCAGACATCCGCAACACAAGAGCGGATGTATTCCCTTTGAGAAAGAGGCATGCAGGCTTCTTAAAGGACCTTAAATAATACTAATGTTTCTTACCTGCAAGTAAGTCTTCCAACTTGACCAACATTGGTGGCGGATTTCAATAGATTGGGCGAAGTATCCATTTCAGGTTTGAATTTGACAACCAACATGACGTCTTGTTTGGTTTCACCCCCGATACCATTGTCCACCACACACTGGAAGGTTCCAACATCATCTCTGGTCACTCTGTCGATTGTTAAGTAACTCGTCTGATTCCTCGATTCGAATGTTACTGTTTTTGAATTGATGTTGTAACCTTTTCGTTCCCATCTGATATGTTCCGATGTTAACGGGTTACCTGAAATCAGAACTGATATTAGATATTCAAATTCGTTGTATTATTTAATTATTGTTTTGTGTCTTTTGTTATTGACTTCTGAGTTCTTCTTTGTCTTGAAATAAACATATAATGCCGTGACCGTGACCATTGTGCATGTAACTATTTTGAAATATCGGAAGCTCAAAGAGGATAATCGTGGTGAAAATCCGGTTTCTTAGAATCATTTTGTTATAATTGTTTATCTATAGAATACATTTTAGATTTGTTACTTTCAGTAGACAATATTTTAATTATCCAATATTAATAATTAATAACTAATATTATTAAAATTGGAGTGTCTGTATGAAATTATAGTTAAAATATGATGAATTACTCACCAGTAGCGGTACAGGCTAGTACAGCATCTTCGTTGGGATTGGCTATACCATTTTGTGTTACAGTCTTAATGCCTGCCGCATCTAAAATAAAACAAAACGATTGTAAATAGATTACTCGTAATAAATTAGTTATTATTAGTATAATGCAACCATCACAAAAATTACTTCTTAAAAAAAACTTTTATCTTCGAGGGAATTTTTTTTTGTAGATTATAAAAAACAATAGATTGTTTGTATCAACTAGTCTATGGAGTGTGCGGCCCGTGGTGATACCTGACGTTGTCCTATTCTGCTTTTGGATAGAAAAGTGTAACGACCATTGGCCTGGTCACTCTTACTATAGGGTATGCTCCGAGCCTAGTGGGATGTATAGTGAGCTGATGATGATTTCCCTAATCTAACGTATCAGCGAATTGGTTTACTCATTCTTTTTATACTATAAACTCCATGTTGCTGGTGATAACAGAATCTTGTTATAAAAATTTCTCATTTCTATTTTCCTATGAAAATTCAAAGCAACATAAGATTTTCTTAACGACGTAAACACGCTATTTCCTTGCACCGTTATTAGCAATTTCCAGTAACCTTTGTCTGATGTTATAAAGTTTACAATGAACGGTCATATGCAATTTCCAGGTAAATTAAGAAAGTTTTTCATAAGTGATATTAATGAATTCGCATATTTCTGTGCTGTAATTGAAAGATATGTTAAGTCAATGCACTGGGTCAGAGTTGATCTTGTTAGCAACTCGTGTAGGATCGAAGCGTTTTTTTTAGGGACGTATAATGAATATATGATGAAACGATTAGTGACTATAAGAAATGATTATGAATTTTCTTGCCAATTATTAAATTTAAAATGATGTAATAATTTGCAATGGTATCCTTGTCTACCTTGTTATTATGCCAATTGGTGATGAGGTACTTATCTTATTTTCCCACCAATTTATCCTCGACATGTTCTTCAAAGTAATTGATAGTAATATAATATGAGTAACAATTTTCAATGTTACTTACAATGAACGGACACGGAGATGTTGAGTGTGGCCGCGCCTTGAGAGTTGACCGCCTCGCAGGTG
The DNA here is from genome assembly GCA_027563995.1 of Papilio gigon. Classification (NCBI taxonomy): domain Eukaryota; kingdom Metazoa; phylum Arthropoda; class Insecta; order Lepidoptera; family Papilionidae; genus Papilio; species Papilio gigon. Next base: position 721,870 of record JAODUI010000020.1, on the reverse strand, counting down.
TACACGCCGGCGTCGTGCCTCGTCAGCCGCGTCATGTTCAACATACTGCCTTCTGATATAATTCTGTCGTCTGTCAAACAAAACCATAATCATTAACAAAACCGAAGTTCTCGCTTAATTAACGCCAATAGTCTAATGGATATGGGTAATGAATACATCTAGCTTTCATAGCTTCGAATCCCGACATTCGGGTATTGTCTTGAACAATATTTTAACACAAGCTTTTCCAGCTTACCTGGAATGGTTAAAGGAATGAAAGTAAATTAACAAAAAAAAATCTACTAATATTAAAAAAAAAATGTCAATACAATCATAGGCCTGCGATCAGCAGTTGATTATTTTTGGGTAATGATGATAATGAAATAAGTAATTAATTAATTTATTATGGTAAATAAAATTAATTATTTATTATATTTGACAAAAAAAAGCTAGAAGATAATTTTGACTGTAATTATTAAGTAAATACGTTTTTTTCAAAGGTTGATTTTTACTACGAATATGGGTAAATTGCGCGACTGTATGCGAGAAGTAAAAGATAATATGATAAGTGTTCTACCAGATTTCTAAATTTTATGAAGATCTGTTGACCCGTTTTGGAGATACGTAGTAACATCCATCCATCCAAACTTTCGCGTTTATATTAGTAAAATTATTTATATTAAAATAAGTAGACAAAATGAAAACAGTTTTAGTCGACGGTCGATTAGGGTTAATTCGTTTTTGAAGGGATGAACGATAAGAAGAAATTATTAAAAAGTCATTAGACGAAATGACCTTAGAAATAAGGAAATTGTGATTTGAACCCGTGCATGTGATTGTAAGGGTTTCAGAGGCCGTAGGGGTTGAAAAATATATACAAATGATTTTTTTATGATTAAGTGTAATCTATTTTTATAATGTAATTAAAAATGGTTTAACTGTCATTAAGTAACATCGAGAAAAAAACACACATGTCACTAACACGATGTTTTGTGTTTGTTTATGACAAGAAATTAATTATGATTTTTTTTTCCGTGAGCAATCTGATTCCGCAAGAAATATTAGTGAATTAACAAAAATCTGTTAATATTCTCATACACAAAAAAAAAAAACAAGTAAATAAAAAAGAAACTCCGCAATGACTTTATATCGTATTTGTGATTTACTTTAAATTAATATTGAAAACTATTTAAAATTTAACATGTGTTTAAAATGTAACATACATTAAAATAATGGACATGGTAAAAATCGGGGCGTGTAAAAGACGAGAGACTATCGGAAATATCAAATGTGTTCCATTTTTTCATTTTCGTTTATGGCTTTGCTGCACAAATAATATAGCAACAATAAAAACTCCTTGGACCTTGTATTCTGACGGTACTTTTACTGGAAAGTATCTGATGTATATGAGATTAACTTGGGCCTATTTTTAACACGATGGTGAATTAGTCTGGTACAACTGCTAGTATAAACATTAATTGTAGTTTAATATGAGAACACCACAATAAGTAAGCATTAAAAGTGACAATTTATAATCTATTTTCTGTATAAGTGTTCAATAATTGTTGTCCAGATAAATTGCAGCATAAATAAATAAACTCACTAATAAATAGTGATATTGTCACTGAATTATAAATTCTTGGTAAACGATAATTTGATATTCCATTTATCTTGTCACTCAAATGATATATTGATCTGATATATGTTTGCAGACGTCCGCACTAATTAAGTCTGTCGTTCGACTTTAATACCTAGGCATTCTGAGTATAAAGGAACTAAGCAATGTCACCGTTATATATTTTTAAGGAGAAGCCAGCCAATGAGCGACGGGATCACAATGGCGTTCATCGACGCAAACACAGAAAGAAATCAGAGAAAATGTTAAACAATAAAAGAAATTTATGGGTTTTTGTTATTATATAACTCCAGAACTGTATGGACCTGGATAACTGAAACACAGATTACAACCTGAGATAGTGAATAAGCTGTGATTGCATGCGGATGGAGTTTTTGGGCATATGTGTTGCAGAGGGCAGACGAAGTCTGATGATAAACGGAATCGAAAACAGTTTACTGCTAAACGTTATAGGGATGGGTCGTATCTTACTTGAGCTGCTATACGACGACTGCGTGATGGGCAGGCCGTCCTTGGTCCAGGTGTAGGTGATGCTGGGCGGGTTGCCGTCCGCGCGCACCACGATCACCAGCGGCTCGTTCTCCACGCCAACCGCTGTCTCTTGTGTAGTCTCGTCGAAAATCGGTGCGTCTGTATAAGGAGGGCGTTTTAGTTTTTTATCTCTATAAGAACTTGTGCAATAATAATACTAAAGCATAGTTTTAACAGTGATGTAAATACATAGTTCCCAAAATTTGAGTAAAGTTGCAATGGGCTGATCACATCTGTCGGATCAGCGACGCCGGGTGAAGGAGGAAACTGCTGCAGCGGAGGCCACTGTCGGGAACTAGAAGCTTTGGGCATCCTTTCTCTAGGTTTAAGCATTAAATTCTGAGTGAGAGATCTACTTACAAAGAACTTTTAGTGGTAATGCATCGTGCACACTGCGCTGCAACGCTTCGTTGGTGGCCTGGCACGTGTACACCGCGCCGTTCAGTTCCTTGCTCACGTT
>JAODUI010000020.1:697688-711040 GCA_027563995.1 Papilio gigon | reverse complement strand
AGGTGCTATCGACCCGTTCCGTGACTGGACGTTAGTGCGACACGCGGTCCTATAGACCCCACATATTATAACAAAGTTATCTTCGCACCACAGGGAAGTTGCATTAGAGATGATCTAGACCTTGTTTTCCAACGAACGTGTAAATTGAAACATATCTGTGGAAGGAGGACTGCGAATTATGGAAGGCACTGGGAAAAGCCTATGTCCAGCAGTGGACAGACAAGGGCTGATGATGATGAATCTATGATTAATTATAATGTCGTATAAATAAATCGTTTTATATTTTAAATTATATTCTCATCTTAATCTTCTTAAGAGGAAGACCGAAGAAGTTGCCTGCCTTTGATGGACAGAGGAGGGGATGTACAGAAAGAGTATATGTCCCTTCCTATTCGTTCTTTCCCCAGTCAAACATATTTCCCCTTCCCATCTTTTCCTTAAGAAAAGGGTGTTCTTATATCATAATAAGTTAATTCACTTAATTTCGAGTCGCAATTTTCTTTTCAAGAGTAGCATTACCCCTAATAGAGTTACGCCCCCCCACTTGGAGCAGTAAGTACATTTGGTGTACAAAGGCAGCCATTACACTTCTTTGATTCAATGAACAGAGGCGTTGCTCGACTAAATTCCCAATTATCGGGCCAGTACACCTGGGACTAGGGCTGCCCCAAGCACGTACCACTCATTATAATGAGTGCGAACGTACAGCTTAATTGCTCAAGTTAGGCTGCGGTTGTGGTAGCCCTGTTTTCAAAATGTCTGCTACAAGATGTATTAAATGTTTTTTTTTTTATTAAAATACTGGCAGACTTTTGTTAATTAACTAATATTTTGTAACAATTATTGGCCAGCTTAAAAAAATGTCTCACGGCAATAGTTGAATAGTGGGATTCGACACGACCCCTACACTAACCATTAGGCTATTGGCTCTTCATAAGTTGCACCAAAACTAACCAAATGAGTGTTCCTCTTAAGTACATTTCTTCACTAATCAGACCCTCAGTAGATTTATTCATAAATATCATTTGACTTCTTCGACAATAAGAAAATACCAGGCTAGTACTAGAAACTTCAGTTTCTAAGGCATGGTTTCGAACCCCACGCCTGAGAACATATGCAATGCTACTTTGCAGACCAATAAGCAATAACATATGATGATAGATACCGGTCTAACCTACCAAAATTATGTCTACTAATATTTGCATCTCCATCATCATTCTTATATCAGACTTGGTCTTCTACACTGTCTTCTGAAGTCTTCTGCAGTGAGTTTGTCCACCACGTTTACATTAAATAAAGTTTTTAAATATTAACTCTAAAAAGTTCTAATCAAATATCTCTACTCCGACACGGAATTACAAGGCTCATGTATATTCAGTGGATGTTAAGGACGTATTTACTTTTTTAAAAAGACGAAATTGCCGACCCCTCGTCAGACCGAGCAAAGAGGTCGGAATTGAAAATGCATCCTGTTTAAACTATTCTACGAATACTCTTTGGTATTTACTCTATGCCCGAGTTAAACATTTTGACAGTTGTTTTTTTTTTAATCAAAATGTTGACCCGAGGACGTTGTTCTTTTTTTGTTCTGCCAAAAAAATTTTGATATACTTTATTTTAAGTAAAAAAAAACGAGATTCGAATAGTTTCTGGAGATACGTAACAACATCCATCCATATGAACTTTCGCTTTTATATAAGTCTCGATGGATGGATGATTGTTACTAGGTAACTCCAAAATGGTTAAACAGATCTAGACGACATTTGTCATAGCGATAGATTACTGACTTAGGGCATAAGTTATTTACTGTTTTTTTTTTTTAATACAGTAGAAACGAAGTCGCGGATAAAAGCTTTTATGCTATAATAGGATTAAATCATTGTATAAAACACATATAATTAATCTCAAGTTGCTTGTCTGAATACGTTTAAAATTCTTAGAATATTCCGGACATTTAAATTATAAATTTATGACCACATGGTACACGCACGTCTGGTCGCAGCATGTGCGGACTACGTTCTATATCTTGACATATTAAACCTTAACCCATTGCAATAAAGTCGATAATAGCGAAGCATTATCATTAACAGTAAAATAAACGTCTACTATTAAGATATACGCGTTTATTGAACTCTGATAATAAAAGATATGTAGAAAGGGTTTGCTATTCAAAATAATGTCCTAGATGAGGGCTGGCCAAGTCGTGCTGACCCAGTATTTAGTGACGTAAGCCGAGCGATATCAATTATAGATGTAGCGAGAAATTATTTTCCTTCAGGAAAATACGATTCACTATCAGAATACGATGACACCCGAACTGTCAATGATCGTATTAAATAAGTGACATTAATATCTATTATCTATGACGGCTGATAGGCGAGAATGGAAGAGAAGAACATGTTGTGCCGACCCTACATAAAGTGGGACCAGGGCAGGAGAAAGAAGAAGAATATCTATTAATATGGAACTTTGTTGTTTAATGTCAAATGTCATTCTCTAAGATGGTACTGAAGGTGTTCGAGAGAGAACGATAAATGTCAACTTTAAAGAAAAATCACGAAGAAAAATCGTTTCTCATTATATTTCAATACACTTTTTGAAATATGAAATCAAACACAACTGAATGCACGATTTTTAAAAAGGAAAACAAAACACTAACACTGTTTTGTAACAATTAATTTTAGTGTAAAAATTATTTGTACTGGCATTGGATGGCGGAGGATTGCGTGCTATGGTAAGTGTCGAGGAGGACCTTTGTCTAGCAGACAAGATCTGATGATGCTGATGATTGTATTCTATATACCTATTCTACGTTCTTTAATTATTTACATCTTTTGACTAATAATCGCCAGCTGGCTACCATTCTAGAAGAGAATTATGCCTAGCACGTGACACTACTAACTCAATGACACAAATCTGACTTAACGTGATTGCAAATGTTTAGATGGATGTATACAGTCACGTTACTAGAAGGGTTAAAGAATTTTAGATTAACCTTGGAATAGGGAACAGCCAGAAGTTAAACAAGAATAATAATTTTGTTTGATCCGCGCTAACGGAATGTCGGTCGTTAGTTTTGTTATGTAACAATATAAACTTGGCGCCAATAAAAAAATCGTCATTCAATACTTAATTTACATAGAACCATATAGTATGTGAGACTACACTGCCTCGTGTTACGTTGATGGCGCCACGTGTCGTGTTTGGAAATTCCCGTCACAAACGACGTCGAATATGCAAATACGAAGGAAATTTAGGTAATTGTGAGAGTTGTGACTCGTGTTGAACTGTGAATTATACGCAGGTTGTTAGAGGACTTGGCAAATAAACTATTATTTAATAACAACATAAAGAAGTATTCAGCAGCTCTCTATATGTCCCTACTGAGACCCAAACCTACCCTATTAGTGGTGACTAGGCCCTAGGCCCTTGCGCTGGTATAGTGCGGGTTGACTTCACACATATCTTTGAATTTCCTAACCGATATGTGTAGATATTATGATGTTTTCCTTCACCGTAACATCGCATAATGTACATATGAAAATCGAAAAACATTGGTACATGACCGGAAAACAACTATACCACCGACGCGCTCGCAATGTACAAAAAAGAACAAACAGGGAGAAAAAAACGTATACAGAATTGCATCTAAGATATATTTAAATGATCTGATATAAGATATATTATCATTCAGCCGTTCACAACGCTTTAAAGCTGTCAGAATATTAAAGAATAAAAAAACACAGATGTATTGAGAATCTTATCCTGTTTGAAGTCGTTTAGAAAGTCAACAAAATACGAGAGTTATTTTAACTTTGAAATACTATACAATTTTTGTAAGGTTTTCACAATAACGTTGGTCTCATATTTCACGGTATTGCTTTTCAATTTAACTTCCCAATGACCGGAAGACAATCAAATGTAAACTTTATCAAGACTGCAAGATATACTAGCAACACGCCCCGACTCTGTCCGGATTACTGTTAACGTTTGACCCCTTTAACGACGACTACATTGGACTGCAAATATTCTTAGTAAGTTGTCTTTTTAATTATACAAATTTAGTTATTATATTATATATTTATATTAAAAAAAACTGCAAGATTAAATTTGACTGTATATTTAAACATTATGCTCAGTAAATTATAAGTAATTATAACCATTTTAAGCAAGAAGGGTAGACAGAGTTTCCATTGGTTTATTTTCATATGTTTGGTCAGAGAATATAGTCAGATTTAAATGTAGTTATAGAAATATATTACAAATAATACATATTAATTATTTTGAATTTTAAGATAGTTTGAACCGCCAAGATTTTTGTCATTTTCTGTACTGATGATACTTAATCTATTACCACGACAAACAGAGTGACTTAATGATTACTTAAGCAATCCCATAGTTCCCATTGGGAATATGTTTACAATCAGGTAAGTCTGATAGACTTGTCTGTGTGTTTTTTGAGGTCATTCATGTAATGATTTAAATTATAAAATATCACCTTATATTGTAAAGGGAGATTCAAAATGAAGGGACAATCTCTGCATAATAACGCATTAATTACAGAAGCCTTGCGCACTTGTTACGTTAGCTGAGACATGTGACGCCCACCGGTGCTGCACGTTAGGGTTGACACTTACTATGAAATGGTTACTTAGAACAAAGATTAATCTAACCCTAACATTAGTACATTAGCTGTTTCACTAGCTTTAACCGAATGTTCTCACATACCAGTTTTTTCCAATTTACTAAACATTAAGTTTAGTTTGTTTATGTCGACGTAGAGTAGGCCTTCCGCAAGATGGAATGATCTGATCAAGGTTGCAGGAGTATGAAGTTTTATGACGTAGTAATCTAAAGCCTAATTGTAAATTCTTATGTATGTATAAGGCTTGATTCTACAAAAATAGTTACTCAAATCTGCGTTAATATGTAAGTGCAGTGTGCTGTAAGGTCGAAAAGAATTCACTTGTTTTGGATTGTTAATTATTTCCGAAAAAATACTCTACTTAATCTATAATCTATAAAAGAAACTAATTTCATCTCTATAACAAATCGTAATTAAAACATAAAAAAGTTTGGTAAAATAATATGTTATTGACAACCCTAATTGTCTTCATGTGACGTCCAACATCTGCTAGGCAGCGTATTTACGTCGGATTTTAAATAACCTCATTAAATTTAAGACCAAAAAAGTGTATGGATTGTGTGACAGGGGATATACGTAAGGGATTCAGATATGACAGCTGATAGATGTATGGAATCATGTGACGTCACTAGGCAGGGAAAATAATGTTAGTGTAAAATTCCTATCACTGTCTATCCCTTATTTAACAGGCGTGAATGTACTCCAGGTATGTATAGCGATATGCAAATAACGAAATATGATATTATGTATGTATGCGTCACGATGCATATGCAATTAATTACAATCTTTGCATAACTTAGCATAACTTAAAGCGCACTTGATTCCAGACTCAACACTTAGCGTAGCTTAGTGTTATATAGGTACCGGAGGAGAGGTTAAAGGTTAAATATGTGAGAACATAGAATTACGTAAAATTCAGCTTTCAAGTATTTTTAAAACAATTAATAACAACGCCATCTAGTTTAACGAGAGATTAGTAAAAATTGTTTATTTTCTAAATCTGTACATTTTAATAAAATTGAATTGTCTGCGTGTAATAGAGATGTAAGTAATTGCGGACAGACAGACAAAAATTGACCGCGTTTATTTCGAGTTATCAAAGCGTCAATAGCCTAATAGTTCAGGGTACGAATTTCCGATCACGTGGTCGTGAGTTCGAATCCCGCCATTCGACTATTGTAAACCATATCCTAGCACAAGCCTAGAGCTTAGTTGGATTTACAAGAAATGTTAGTGAATTAACAAAAATCATTTTTTTTAAATAAATGACCGACACCGTCTGTGTCGATTTCCACGGTACTTATACTGGAAAAACTTGAAGGTTTGACTTAGAAATTGATGATTGTACTTAAGTATAAACTCAATTAAGTTACCAAGTTACATTTAAGTTTGAATATATTTTTATCGCTGCACTGGTTGCTTTAGTGAAGCGAAAATCGTCCATTTAATTCACTCCACCGATACCATCCGAGGCGTAATGACGTAATCGGGTCGGGGAGCGAGACAGACGTGTATCACATAGGAAGAAAAGAGATGTCAGATCAGGTGTGTACTCGACTTAGCGTAGTTGTTTGTAGAGTAATGTCGATGGATTAAATGCGGTTGAGGTTTTTTAGACTGACGTTGAAATATTTTAATTTATAAGAAAATAAAATTTTTCACGTATTCGAGAATTCACTATTCGACTATCGTAAACTATATAGAACAAGACCTTTTTGTTATATAAGAAGGTGGCAAAGGAGCGGCTGGAGCACAGAGGTGCTGATCGACGCCCAGACATCTACCACTACTGGACCTTAGTTGAATGATTGCAAGAAATATTAGTAAATTAACAAAAATTGTTTTGGATACAAGTAACAGTTGATACTGGCATACTCATCTTCTTCTTTGAAATAAAAAAAAAAATAAATCAAAACGTCAAAAAATGGTATTCTAACGACGACGTCAGCCGGTGCACCCGCACCGGAAATATGATAATTCTTGAAGCCGGAAGCGAGGAGAGGTCGCCATGTTTACGCGAAGCCACCATTTTCGGTGTATGATATTTTTTAGAGTTAAGTTTTTAATTTTCACGAATTTTTTTGCACCCACTCTAGTTGCCGGAGTCGAAATATTATTTTTAGTGTACAAAGTTAAAGTTGAAACAGATTTTCATAACTGCTAGCGAAATGATATTTTGGAAAACATATTACTGAATTTCAGTTAGTCAGTGAACAAAAGTTCGTGTTGAATTTATTTTGAATCGTATTGTTATTTATAGAATTGTTTTGATTTTCAATTAATTAAACTTTCTTTTACATAACAAAGCAAATATAAAACGTCTAGCACTTTATTAATCCGGTGTCGGCACCGAATAGTTTTCGAGCCCAAAAGAGGTACTTATTTAGTGAATGTTTAATTTTGTTTCTTTATACATTGTTAGCATATTTTTCATTTTAATTGTGTTTGCATTTAGAGGTAATTAGGTCATAGTCAACGCTCTCAGTACATTGAATTCACACCTATCTTTGAATAGATTCACATATGTGCAGACATTATGTTTTCCTTTATTGTATGGTCGTACAATGTACATGTGAAATTTCGAAACTCGAAAAATACATTGATACATAGTGATCAAATCTGGACGATTAAATCTCAGTCCGGTTAAATACTTAACCATGAACATTACTTAAACAAGCTAGCAGTGTCATCGACTCGTAGTATCAAATACGTCATTAAAATATGTATACACAAAAGAACTGAGATACTATCGTTTAAAAACTCAGCTACGGTGTCGAAAAAAGAAAATTAATCGCCGTAAAGCCTGTTCGGATACAAACACGAGCCTTTATTGTCACTAACACAAGTTGAAAGCGTCGGATACATTGAAAAAAAAAAGCCTTTATCCGAAGTCGAAACATGAAATGTTTTTCACATGTACTTCGCGAATAAAAACCAACGCTTTCCAATCACGTATGATGAACCTTTCAAAAACACTGAGTACGCTTCGGTTTTCAAGATATATATACGAAGGTGACTTGGCGTAATTGTAGGTAGCCATTTTATATTGCTTACTAACCTTTACACGCGACTCCATCTGCTCAGAGTTCAAAAAAATGTAGTAACCTATGTATTTTTCCAGACATTCTAAATCCATGTCAAGTTTTAACTAGAACATTAGAACCGTTCTTGGAATACATTTCAAATAGTTGAATAATATAACCTAACCATTAAACAAAAAAAAAAACTGTAAAGCGCTTTCAAGTTACGTTTAAATACTGTACTTAAGAAAAGAAAATTCAGATTTAAAGCCACAAAAATACGACTAATAGAATAGAATTTAATTTTAAGTTATTCCTGGCTGATTCAATTTTGTCGCTGATTGTTTGAAATTAGAACATAATTAAAAAACAAAGTATTTTTTTTAATATTTCATTAAAACTAGATTTATGCACTAATTAAGAATAACTTCAATAGTGTTTAATTTCACGATCATGAGATCGCCTCATTTTTATAATAGAAGCGACGTGATCACAAGATGATCATTCAACCTCCATGGACATCTGTAATATCAAAGGAACTTCAGATGCCGGCCTTTGTAAGATGTCCTTCAAAACGTGTACAGTCGGATTATTCCCAACCGTCACTATGACCCGTCTCCACGTGGGAACTGAACGGAATAAAAAATTTCATCCGTCTCCCATTTATTATCAATAAGGGGACGGAAGCAACAGTTAAGCAATAAAATAAATTTCAACTGTCCTCTCGTCGCTAAAAGGGGAACAGATGTAACTTTATTCCATTCCATTCCCAACCGTCATCTTGCTCTATCCCCACGTGGGGACAGAGCAAGATGACGGTTGGGAATACTCCGTCTTCACATATTAATATGACTTTAAATAATTTTAATTTTACATTTTATTAAGCAAAGTTAAGTCAACATGTGTATTCGTTGCTTAACTTAGTTCAAAAAGGGGATAATGATGATGCAAACATGCTGCTAATTAGCGTGAGATACGCGCCGGCACGCTCTCTGTCGTGATCTACGATTCTGCGGATGTTTTGAATTTCAGCACGGACTGTGTTGTACTGAAAAAGAATTCAGCTAGCGAGATAAGATATTTTGGACGAAATATACTAACAGATTTTTGTTAATTTATTAATAAATCTTTTACCACTGCAATTAACCTTTGAACTAGTCCTAGTATATGATTTACAATAGTCGAATGACGGGATTCGAACCGTCGACTTTGACCGGAGATCTGTACATTTAACCATTGGGCTATTGTCGCTTTCCTGACTCGTTTAATTGGTACTTAAACAGATTTGTACTACTAAATCTATACTAAGGGACGTCCTTAGATACCATAGCGACTGTAAGGTATAGATTAAGATTTGACCAACTCAGAAACCAAGGTACAAATTTCAATATTAATAAGAGAGGTTTTGTATAATCACGCTATAAAGTTTAGGGAACGAGTAAGTTGGAAAGAATTGTGGGAGAATTTCTTAAATATCTAGTTTAGTATACAATATTGAATCGATATAGATATAATATACATAGAATAGTATATATAGATGCGCCAATAGCCTTATGGTTATGAGTACAGAATACCGATCTAGAGGTCGCGGGTTCGAATCCCACCGTTCGACTAATGTCGTGAACTATTCCTAACACGAGCTTATTTAAGCTTACAAGAAATATTAGTAAATTAACAAAAATCTACTAATATTTTACTAAAAAAAAAATAGATATTTACATTATCGCATAACATACCAGTAATAAACAATTGCCTAATATTCTAGTAAAAATTTACTTCGACTATAACTTGATACTAAAATTCAAACTATGTTTGTCTTAAATATAAATTAAACTGTAAAATTTACATTTTCACATAAAATGTATTTGAATATATTCTCACTATTCAAGTTATCATTTTTATTGCATTTGTACGATAAAATATTTTGATGTATCCATTTTGAAATGTATTCATTTAAAAAGGATGTTGAACCGCGTACTGTGCACGGCATTGGGAAAGTGTAAGTCCAGCAGTGGGCAGACGAAAATTGATGATTAATTTTTTTTAATGCATCCACAGACTCGCGCTGCGTATTCTTCTTTCACCGACTTCAACAAGAAGGTTATCAATTCGTCTGTATGTTTTTGCTTTGTACATTTTATATTTTCAGTTCCGAGTTCCTGAATGTATTTATATACCTACTTATATAACTATATCATAATATATGTACATTATGTTTTTTTGTACCGATGGAGGCGGCAACATCTCAGGGCTTTCTGGATTTTTTAATGATCAACTTAACTAAGAAAAAAGACGCCGGCTATCTTTTATCTATACCGAATTTTCTTACAGATTCATAAAGCCGTTCTGAAGATACCTTCTAACAAATAAAACAGTTGTCTTTATAGTAAAAGATGTAGACTTCATCACAGTTATCACGTAGTATCTGTAGTCATATTAAAACGTGATGAAATACACAATTAATAGGCGACATATTTTTTTATAAGAGAAAGGGGCAAACGAGTGATGGGAACACAACGTCTAGGGACATCTGTAATACTAGAAAAACCACAGATGTGTTGTCTTTGAGAGAGAGGTACGCTCGCTCCTTGAAGGACCTAAGTCGAACTTTTATTCGATCTTCATCATCAGCTCTTGTCTGCCCACTGTTGGACATAGGCCTTTACCAATGCAGTCCATAGTCACGGTTGGGGACCAAGAGTGTGCGGCGTCCTCTCGTGAACGGCAAGAAGTCGTTGGATGCGGAATTCGGAGGACCGCATACTGTGAAACTTTTATTGGATAATATAAAATTGTTATCGAATAAAAGTCTTAAGTAATTTTCAGGAAACTTCTCGTCGGAACGTAGATTATCAAATTACACTCGTTCTGATTACGTTCAATATTCGATTACTGCGTGTTACTGACGATATGTTTTCCGGTCACGTAGAGGGCGCTGTTAATGCAGTGTGTTAGCCATCTTGTAGGGAAGGTAGACCCTTTAATGATCGTAAATAATTAATTGGATATATGAATATCGATTTATTGGTGTGGTTATAAAATTTTAAGAAGAAATAACTTCAATTCAACATGAAACATACTTAAATGAATACTTTAAATGTAACAATCAAGTATTTAAAGTACAGTCTGCTTATTTCCAAGGCAGATGAAGGATGATGATGAGCAGACGAAGTCTCAGGAACCAGCTAGTTACATGGTGATAGCTTTTAAAAGAAATAAGGTGATGTAATAAAAATATACTTACACAGTACGTTGATGGTGTGGGTGGAGACAACGTTCTCTGTGAGCTGGGCGTTGATGCCGTGGCACACGACGACCACGGATCTACGGTTCGGCTCCACCACGACCGTGATATTGGATGTCGTTATCCAACCACCTGGTGAACAGAGAGTAATGTAAGAAACTAAAAAGGCGATAGTATTTTTTGTTAATATACAAATATTTCTTATATATCTAAATAACTTCTAAGCTTGTGCTGGGATATAGTTTTTAATAGTCTAACAGATTCGAACTCACAACCTGTTCGGATTGTACTCTTAACTAATAGACTATTGGAGCTTATACTAATTGTTAATAATATTAATATATTTACCTTCAGGTGATATAACAGTTCTGTTACTGGCTTCCTTGTGATGCTTGCCCAGGACTACCCACTTGATGTCGGCCGCGGGGTTGGAAGGCGCCGTGCTGCAGCTCAGCGGCACAGGGTCACCGACGCGGGCTTCCGACGGTCCTGATATTGTTACATGCGCTGGCGCAACTGTAACAAAGAGATTGTAACTGTTGAATTACATTATAGAAAAGTTATAATAAAAAAAAGATATAGAAATATAACAGCAATGGAATTACACGTTTACATTCAAGTTACGAGTATGCAGTCATATATTTTTATGCTTAACTTATAACTAAGGTATTTTTTTTTCACCATTTCGCTTTTAAACAAAAAGTTAAATCATCCATTAAATAAAGAACCGACTATTTAGGAAGTCTTTAACAATTCAAATTCAAAGTAAAAGATTCGGAACACGCGGAATAAAAAAAAAGAAGAAAAATTGTTAACAATTGAGACGTTAACTTTGCTTTAAAACATCACTCAAAAGTTTGCGACTTTACTTAACGTTGGTACAGTCATATTTAATGCTTTATTTCTTAAAATTCATAATCTACTAGTGACATCTATCGGTATTATAGAGATTTATTTAAAACTAGTTGCATTCTATTGTTGATAACTGTTGGTAATAATTAAAAAAAAACTAATTTTAAAAACAACTATGACACGCTCATTTGTTTCATGTAGTTTTCATAAAAAGGGGACACAGTTTCAAGAATTAATATAAAGATATAGTGAACATTATTAAAGTAAATGTAATAAGAATTATTGAAGAATGGCCTGTCGATTCCAAAGTCCTAGAACAGCGGACACAGTCAAGTCGACGCAGCGTGGGTATGCCAGATATAATGGACTGATCTGGTCAAGTGAGTATCCTGGATGAGGGCTGTGGTCATTGTTATCTTTGACCTACACCCAGCTGTGGGCATGGAGCTGATGATGATGAAATTCAAGTCGACCAGTCACTTCAGTGACGTTTCTCATATTAGTAGGTTTTTTGTTAGTTTAATAATATTTCTTGTAACCATTCCTGGTAAGCTTGAAAAAGCTTGTGTTAGGATATGGTTCACAATAGTCGAATGGCGGGATTCGACACGACCGCTACATCGGTAGTCTGTACACTTCACTATTAGGGTATTGGCGCTTGTGTGGGTAGGTACTGTTGTCTCTATTCTGTAAGAGAGAAAGACAAGGACGACAGTATGTTTCACACGGCAGAGAAATTCCAAAGATCTTTCATTGTAAACTTTCTAAAGTTCCGTGTAATTGAGGACGTAAATCTATAGTGATATATACTACCAAAGTTCCGTACCGAAGTTCAGACGTGTCTCTTGAAAAAGGCTCGTACCGGATAGTATTCGATTCGGTACGTAGTTTCAAATTGAATTCGACCATTTAGATAGATTTGCTTTTCAAACATTGGCATCTGGTTTCTGTGAAACATCGAACCCCCGCCCCTGCGTCCGAAAACCAATATTGGAACGTTTTCGTGAACAAATATTATTGGTGAGATTTTAACGTATTGAGAGAATATAATGAATTTCTTTGTGTTTATTTTGTTGGATATTTTTTGTTCATAATTGAAAATTTCTTTTACTATATAAATTGCAAATGGACATTATATCAATTTTTATATTTTTCTGGATGCTATATTAATCTTCTACTGTTTAAATTTTTTATAGAAAATCTTATGAAGTACTATTTTTTTTTAATTGCTTATTACCTTTTTACATGTATTAATCTATAATTAATTAATAAAAGTTTTTATTGGATTTTAATAAAAAATTATGAACAGTGTATTTTTGTAATAATTATTTTAATTCTCTATTCTAGAAACATAGACCACCGGGAAGTCTAAACAATACTATAATTATTATGCACGTTTGTTGTTCCAAGCGGTTTCCGTGTGACGTCACAGATACCACCTCCTCTCCCCCACGCTTCACGGCTGTGACCAGCACTTAAAGATGACGACAATTCAAATATCATTAAATATATAAAACTAGCTGACCCCACGAACTCTGTTTCGCCTTAAAGGCAATAAATAAACAGATTTTTGAATTTATTAGGAAATACA
>JAODUI010000020.1:650135-664625 GCA_027563995.1 Papilio gigon | reverse complement strand
CAATTTTGCTTAAATTATGTTACAATACTTGGTGCCATGAAACATACAATGTTTATATCGGCACTGCACAGTTCGCTTGTACAGTTACAGTTGGTTACATATAGTTACACCACGCAGAATACATTTTTATCCTATAGTGATCTAGTGTTTTTCACAAATTTATTTGTCTATTCACTGTGTTCACAGTGCTTTGTGTTGTGATGAAGAAATAAGTGGGTATGATAAAATAACAGGTAGAACATGGATCTATCCAACAAATTATCCAGTCAGAGATTACCAATTCAATATTATAAAAGCTTCACTATTAAAAAATACACTTGTAAGTATCATATATTTTTGTTTAAAACTTTAAACATACAAAAAATTAATTGACAGACACTAATATATATAAATAGTTACTAAATATAATTGTCAGCTTTGTTTTAACTTCTAATAAAATAATAATTGTGTTTTGTACTATGCTGTTATAGTCAAGATTTCAAGTAGCAATTGATAGATTGCCCAAGGTATCTTCAGCAATCAGTAAATCTTGACTCTAATCAAATTGACCGCCACTTGTGATCTGAGACATATACTGATTATTATTGTTACTGATAAAATAAAAACAATATCATAACCACCATCATGTCATATTTTTTTATTTTTAATATTATACATATGACAAATTATTGTCCAGTAAAAAGTTACATTTAAGATCTAAGAAGGTTTTTTGTTGGATGACTTTATTTAATAATTTGTTTTTTAATTGTTTCCAGGTAAGTCTTCCAACAGGTCTTGGAAAGACATTCATAGCTGCAGTTATTATGTACAACTTTTACCGCTGGTATCCTCTCGGTAAAATTATATTTGTTGCCCCAACTCGTCCTCTCGTCGCTCAACAGATTGAAGCTTGCTATAATATTATAGCCATACCTCCGAAAGACACTATTGAAATGACTGGTCAGTGTATTTTTTTAAAACTGTGCGTTTTTTTCCTTTAATTTAATAGAGGTTATTAATGCAATTATTTTATGCTATAGGCCATATGCAAGTTAATACACGAAAAGGTCATTGGATGACGAAAAGAGTATTCTTTGCAACACCACAAGTTATTTATAATGATATCAAATCGGGTATATGTCCCGGTGATCAGATACGGTGTTTGGTCATAGACGAAGCGCATAGGGCGCGGGGGAACTACGCTTACTGCCAGATAGTGTCCACCTTAAATGACATGGGTCATAAAACCTATAGAATTTTAGCTCTCTCTGCCACTCCTGGAAGCAAAGTCGACGATGTTATTAATGTAAGTGTCTTATTACGCCTTTATCATTTTTAATTATATAAAGTGTCAATAGCCTAATGCACCTACGGACTACTGGATGAATAAATATAACTTTGAAGAAGGAACCTTTGTAATGCATGTGACTTGATATATGATAAGATTTGAACACTTGTGACAAGAGTGTTTGCAATGCAACCTGGTCTGGGCCGGCCAAGCCCTTGGGAATCTTGTGCCAGAGCCACACTTAAGAGTTCAAAGAGCTGCATGCAGCTACAGAGCCGCATTTTGCGTCCTCTGTCCTAACACAAGCTTAGAGTTTAGTTGATATAGTGCAAGAAATATTAGTAAATTAACAAATGTAGTGTTTTATCTCATATCTACCCGACTAATCGATCGATTTTACGATCGGATCCTTGAACAACTACTCAACTGATAAGTCAACCTACTTGACCAGTTACTTCTTACTTACCAATACGAATATTTTTTTATAGGTGGTAAAAAATCTAAATATAGCTCATTTGGAATTACGTACCGAGAACTGTATAGATGTCGCGCCGTACAGTCACTCTAGAAAGATCAGCACAGTCGTGGTGCAGCTGGGCGCCGAGCTCACGCAGCTACGACAGCAGTATGTTGACGTAAGTATGTTAGTAAATATATATTATAACCATCACAGAAGGTCTTAAACAATTCATCAAGTATTTTAGCGGCTAGTAATCTTGCTTGAATTTTTAGATGACCTTGAACCGTCAAGTAATTTGAAAAGACGTATACCATCTTACAATCACATTCCCACTTAACATCTATAGATATTACGGTCTAACTAATTAATTAACAATTACATTATAACGAAAAATAAACATAAATCAGTAAATAGTTAATCGTTTTTTTTGTGGTCACAAAAAAAAATACAAAACTTGTCTGATAGTTTTTTTTTTTTATGAATGACTAGGAAAACGAATGTATAACTTGTTTATAATATTTTCAGATTTTAGACGGGTATGCGAGAAGATTGAAACAATTAAATATTCTGCAACAAAATGTTGGCAATCTATCAAAAGGCCGTGTCGTGATGCTGTACAAAGAGTATCAGTTCAGGGACAGCGGCGCGCGGTCAGTGGCTCTGTTATATGTCGGGATCCCGGCGCTCGCTCGCCCACATATGTTATAAATTCATTAAAAACACACACACAAATAACTATATCCATCTGTATAAATTACACTTAGACTTTGAATTTCAAATTAATTTGTGCACTAGTTAACCGTTTCAGATGATTAAAAAATCAAATCAAATGTCCAATTTGTTGTTGCACTCAGAATCGTTAATTGGTTGCTGACGGAGATCCTTAGTGTTGATTTAATTAAGAAAACCACGTCAAAGTACCGCATAAGTGTTATTAAATTTAATAGATGGTATTTTCAGACATCCTCAGCATAAGTACATAATGAAAGACTTCACAATACTAATAGCTCTCTACCACGGCCTGGAGCTGCTGGTGAAGCACGGCTCCCGTGTCTTCCTCAACTTCTTCGACGAGCACCCGGAGAAGTCTTGGATACAAGCCGATGACCGTCTGACAGCGCTGCTGGAGAGGCTGCGGGACGATCTTGGAATCAATCCATTGTCGTTGGATAGAAGTATGTTACCCGATGGTACCATACCTGAGGTAATAAAACGCGAGAGACTTTATGTCAATAAATAAATAACAAAAAATGAGTTGACAGCATAGCAACACTACCAGGAGCTTGTGACATTTGACATTGACATTTCATGACACTTGACATATTTATGACATTCGTATTAGATGACATTTTATTAATTTTTGACGCTGACATTTCATGACATTTGATTGATTACCAACATAGACTGAGTGGCGCTAGTGAGCACTTTTATTTGTGATAGTTTGACTTATGCCCGATAATTTCATCAATCTGTGTCCATAAGGGCGATGGCAGGAAACAAAATTTATTAATACGTTTATATTGATAAAGGAATGTTCCAAATAATTTTAAAACTATTGATAACTTGTAACTATAGTTGTATTGTTCTAGATGCCGAAGGATTTGTGTTTTGGTCATCCAAAGTTTTATAAGCTAAAGGAAATAATGTTGGAACATTTTCAAAGAGCTAAGCGAGAGGGGAAAGACACGAAAGCCATAGGTAACATATTACGAATAACCAACGAATTCACTTCACTACCGACTTTCTAAAGAAACTTGACATTTCTTTGTGACATATAAAATTAATCTAAGTGTTATTAATTTGAATTATTTAAAATTTATCAGTTAGCCCAAACTTTTTTTAATTACCTGTCTATGTCCCATTAATCGCCAGCCGGAGGTCATTTTGTATAACATCGTGGTCATCAGTCTATCTTCCCACTGCTGGATATAGGTTTTCTCCAGTACCTTCTATTTAGTGGAAATAAAACACGCCTCCATACAAGTTACTAGTCGCTTAGTAAGAATTGGAGCTTAGCTCGAAGGGTTTAGGTTATCCAAGTAGATTTCTTTTAATGTTTTTTTTTTTATATGATTTCGAAATGTACGTGAAGTCCATACATTTTATAAAACTGCAGTCTTTAGTAATATTAATATTTATTGAAAATTAATACAAACATAATTAATGAGACTAGATATATTATATTGAAGTCTGGCAATACTATAGGTGCAGGAAAATATATTTTGACAATAATTTTCAGTGTTCTGCGAGTACCGTGAAAGTGTCAGTTTGGTGCACTGCCTGCTGCTGCAGTGGTCAATAAAAATATTAGATAACTTTACGTTGGAAATTTTCATCGGATCAACGGAATTACAAACTGTCAAATACAAAATGGAAGCTATTAATTGTTGTAGTTTGATTTATTGGTGAAGGTCGTCGATTCACAAAATATATATTTAATTGAGTATAAGTATGGGATTTATTGGAGCTGTAAAATTTGCTGCACAGCCTAGCCCGTCTATATGACCTTGAAATCGTACACAGGTATTAAGGAGAATTATATAAAGCTATTTAAATATATAAAAATGAATTGCTGTTCGTTAGTCTCGGTAAAACTCGAAAACGGTTGATCGGGTTTATCTTATTTTGGTCTTGGAATGTTCGTGGAGGTCTAGGGAAGGTTTAAAAGATGAGAAAAATTAGAAAAACTCCCGTGAAAGTCTTAAAAATAACCCTTTCCCATTTCCCATACAAGCGTTTTTTTCCGAGGGGGAAATGGTTTTTAGTGTATTCCCTAATAAATTAAAAAATCTGTTTATTTATTGCCTTTAAGGCGAAATAGAGTTCGCGGGGTCAGCTAGTTTACAATAAAAATTAAAATAAATAAATGTAAAATTTACAATTCAATTCGTTTTTTCTTTAAACAAAATTTACTTAAATTAAATAAAAATTCTTTTACCATCTATACGTAGTATAGGAATCTTGTAAAGATTTAATTTTTGTTTCATCTCTGTTATATCATGAATTGTATATGATATTTAAAGAGCGCCAATGGACTTAAACTTTGATAATAGTGAAGAATATTTCAAATTGTAAAGCAATGCAAAATATATTCTTTCGTAATATGTTAAGGTTTATTTTCGTTCCATTCGGTGTTTATTAAAACAATTTAAGCGGTACAGGGAGACAGAAAACAATCGAATAACGCCGTATTAAATATGAATTGAACATTAAATGCGTTGCGGAATTATTTGAATTTGGAATGTTTGAAATGGGAACGAAATTAATTTGTATGGAGACATTAATTTGAATACATTTTAAAATTTACGTTGCTTTTACTATTGACATATTTGATGCAAACAAACTGAAGTACAATGAATGTATTCATACTTCTATAATTATATTATAAATATGGATAATTAAAAGCGCCAATAGCCAAATAGTTAAGTACGGACTACCGATCCAGCTGTATCGGGTTCGAATCCCATCATTCGACTATTATACAACTATATCTACCCTAGTTTTTTCTAGCTTAGAAATGGCTACAAAAAATTTAATAAATTAACAGAAATTTATTAATATTAAGAAATGAATTGCGAGAATTTTAACAGATACCGTACACGATCTAGAAGAACGTATAATATTACAAAGTGCAGTGTTCACCAGAATCCTATTAAAGGGTTTACTTTGTTTTGATTTCAGTAACCAAGGTATATAATTTCAAAGTGATGCGGGTGAGCGCTTTATTTCAGAGAATTCGCTTCAGCACTGAAGCACTGTAAAACGATTCGTTTCGGATTAGAGCGGACGAGCGACGTATGGATTTAGTTCGGACCGTGACGTGTTCAATGGATACTAAGCACTGGGTTCATTCCGGTAGTTACCATTTTGTATGTAACTTAAGTCCACTAATGGTTGTTTTTTTTTAGACGCGTATTATGGAAGGCATGGGCAAATCCAATAGTAGGTAGACAGGTAGCTGATGTATGCGGAAGTGACATGAGTTACTTATTTTTTTTTTTAATTTCCTTTCGACGAAGTCCTGGGGAATCGTTCGTTCTAAATATCATCAAGTGTAGATTGTAAGATAGAAAATTTTGATTCGACGCTTGTATTCGTTCGGAGACCCCTTTTAAAAGTTCCTCTTTTACATTTTTAATGCTAGAACACTAAACTAGAAGGGTTATTGTGCAAACAACCGAGCGAACGGCAAGTGCTTTTGAAAAATACAAGTCGACGTCCGCCCGCGTGAATAATTCAATGGAATAAATGAGAGAAATATTGTGTTTTTCGGCTTTAAAGTGGACTGCGAATTAATACTAACAATTGATACAAATTGGTTCATTTTGTTTACAAGCCAATGAAACGACTATAATTTTTTTTATGCTTAAATTTGTCAGTTACGTTTCAAATATTACAACTATAACAAAAGACGAAAGATCTCATATTGTAAAGGTTTATATTTAGCAGTAGATTTGTACAACGTAATTTAAAGCTTTCCGGAACTACGAATGCTACGCACGTCTACGAAAATTGTAGCTACAAATAAAGTGATGTTTGAATTAGTTTGTATTATATACTAGCCCGCGACTTCGTCAGTATGTAACTAAAATAAAATAACCTATGTGCTACTCCAGGCAGTAATCAATCTCTGTGCCCATTTTCATAGAGATCCGTCGAGTTTTGGAGTTACCTGCTATCAAACATCCATCCATCCATTTGTTTACGCAACTTTCCCATATTAATATTACTATGATACATGTAATATTTTTTTTGTTTAGAGTTTAGATCTTTTAAAATGAATTAAAGTATTTAAGGATACGTCAAAAAAACAAGTAATTTTCAATAAATTGAATGCATAAATACATAAATTTCATTCGCTCTTTACTAATATTAAAAAGGGAATATGAAATCTGCGAAAACAAATTAAAAATTCTATCGCAATCTCGACGGATGACAAGTCGATAAAACGCGAGGGATTTCGGGTATTTTCAAAACGAACACCGAAAATTCGGTACGCGCGGGCGGAAATGTTCGGTACGAGAGGTCCGCGTCAACGTCACTCAGCTTTATTGAAGTCGAACCGAAACGAGACCCGGGACCGGGACGTGCGAAATACGGTATTAAATTGATGCGGCGTTCAGACTTACATACCGTACTGACAAGGTTAATGCTTTCGTGTTTCAGATTTCCTTTGAAATTTTAGTACGAATATCATCATTTTGTTAACAATATTTTAGTTTGTTAATTACCAAAGTAACCATTGACATTAAGATTAAGAAATGAAAGCTCTTTACGAATTAATAATTAAATTACAACAAAATAAAGGAAAGAAAACTTGAGAAACTATTCATTGCATAGTGTTAAATAAGTTTTTTTTGGTTTTAAACCCATTATAAATCCTGTTATAAGTTTATTTTAGAGATTTCAAATTTTGTTCTCCTCGGTATACATGTCTACGCATATAGTGTTGCGGATGTTCATGGGCGTCGATGACCACGTTTGTTATTCCCCGCTCGTTTGCCTTCTCTTATGAAAAAAAATCTTATAACGCACCAACATATTTTGTGTAACAAAAGGTCCACAAGTAAACTATGTCAGAATTTGTTTCCAACAGTGTGTGCGGAGAGGTGCGCGTCGCGTCGGCCGTGTCAACAACGAACACGTTAGATGACGAATCGACCAACGTATTGAACCGAATAATACCTCCGAAACGCTCTCTCGAACGTCTGTAAAACGACATGCGATTTGTTTGCTAAAAAAGGATTTTTAATTTCATTCTATTTTGTGCAGTGCATTGTTTTTCTTTTAACGTGACACGTGGATTATATTTCTATAAAATAATGACGTGACGTATTTGTTACAGGACATATATAAACGATTTTAAATTCTAATAAGCGCTAATAGCCTAATAGTTAGGAGGATTTCCGATCACGTAGTCGTAAGTTCAAATTCCGTCATTCGAATATTGTAAACAACATCCGAGCACAAGTATAAAGCTTAGTTTGAGTGGTAAATAAATATTGGTAAATTAACAAAAAATCTTTTAATATTTTTTTAAATAAAGAACAATTAAAATATGTAAAATTCTACCTTATCCATTGTATTCGTAGCGAAGTGTAGATCATTGGTTGATATCTAGATGATCGTAAAATATGGAAGGAGCTGGCGATGCAAGTAACGAAAGCTGTCAGCTAATATTTCGGTGTCATGAAATAGGTTTCAGAGCGTGTATTGATGCTGAAGTCGGATATAGAATTTTTATTATAGCCTTTCATGTTGGCATCATTAATAACTTCCGATACAACAATCTTATCAAATATTTCGGTTATAAAATAATGTGTTTTTTGCTTATCCTATCATAATGGTGACCACGATGGTCGACACAGTGTAGACAAGCCTCTCGCGTAGACGAAGACTTGGTCGAAGAAGAATAACCTTATTCTAACGTTGATTATATTAGGGTCTTATATTTGTAGTTATAACCTTATCCTCACATGTATTGATATTTTTTATACTAAACCTAACTGACTAAAAAAAATGTATATCAAGGCGTAAATTGTATTACGATAAAATAAAAAAGCGCGTCCGACCGAGGTCTATCACTTCGCTATAGAAAACGTAAAACTTCAGATGAAAACGCTTCGAGGATTCGTTCAATAGGTCGCCTAACGAGCCGGAAGTCTTTTCCGTGGAAGCCTCCGTCCGCCATTACGTCAGCTGATGAATTTCATAAGAGATATTAATCTTTCAGTTAAGCTCGGACTTTGATAAAAAATATGATTTTGCTGGAACATACTTTATTTGCAAATAATATCTTATTAATATAAATGCAAAAGTTCATGTTTGTTTGTCACTATATCTCCAGAAAAACTAAACGGATTTCACTAAAATTTGACATAGTCAAAGAATACTGGAACACATTGACTGCTTTTTCAGTTTTTATTCCGCACCGACGAAGCCCGCGACTAGCAATAAGACAAGGATTAAATATTTCATTGTTCTATTAAATTCAACTCTGCGCACCCCAAATTTTAGTAAAACTGTTTATTCTTTTAACTTAAGAGAGGGGGGGGATACAAGTTGTTATAACATATGGAAATTTGTTAAAAAGGTTGTAAGGTAAATAAACTTAAGTGTAATTGTCGATAAATGGTAATTAAAAATCTCAATGATTTTTTTTTATACGAGAAGGGGGACAAACGAGCGCGGGATCACAAGAGCGATCATCGACGCCCATGGACACCTGCATTACTAGAGGAACCACAGGTGCGTTGCCGGCCTTCAAGATAGAGGTACGCTCGCTTCTTGAAGGACACTAATTCGAAAGTCTAAACAAAATTTCGACATTTCCGTTAACTAAAAGTTCACCAATGAACATAAAAAATACATATAATCAAGAATAAAAATTGGAAGTTGGCCAGATGTGATCGGAGCAGACAGAACCGCCTGGAACCGCGTCCCAGTGAAATTATAATTGGAACCGAAATTTAAAGGAACAGAATTGGCCTGGAGACGCCGCACGAATGGTAATGCTAGTGACGTCACAGAGTAACTTGAGAGAAAACTGGTGCATTTTATAGTGTTCAGAAGACTACGTATATTCCAAGTGCTAATAGTCTAATGGTTAAGGGTACCGATTTATTATCACGTGGTCCAGAGTTCGAATCCCGCCATTCGACTATTGTTGAGGTCCATATACGGTCAAGCGCCTAACATTTAATAGTTGTAGTTAATCGTGTGTTATGCAAATTACATTCTAAAGTATCTTGCACTATGTAATTATGATGTAATTGAAACGAACCTCTTTCTCCTCTGATCTCAACATTGCCCCTGTACCAGACGATGCGGGCGGCCGGCTTAGCATTCCTCGCCTGGCACTCCAACGTCACGTCCTCTCCCTCCTTCAGCTCCAGCTTAGAGTTCGGTGCTTGGTTGATGATCTCCACCAGATTAGGTGGTGCTGTGGAGAAAAATTCTTATATTAGTGCGTAAGAAATTATGTACGATTTAGCAAAAATAGACTAAACGTGAATTTACTAAAAAGATAGCAGGCACCTTTATGACATTGTCAAAAAGTGTCCCAAGCAAAGGTAATAGTAGGCAATTGACCCAGCAAAGATTACCTTTGCTCCTTGGCTATAGCTATCTTTTCATATTTTTCATTTAACGCCCATATAGGTTTGGTATATTTTTGAGAGTGTTAACGGTGACACCAACGCCTCTATCGGTCTTGGTAAGTTTGTCGTTATCGAAAATATTGATATGTGAATGTTGACAGTAATCAAAATGTTAATATTATGTGACATGTGTTTTTTTTAACTCATGAATGAAAACACAAAAAAAAAACAAGAATTAAATCTTGCTCAATAAAAGCCAATAAAACTCTAGCATTCTCCGACCTATTTTAAAAGGGTTTAGATTCAACGGCTCCACTCAAATCGTGGGGAAACAAGTCTTAATTTTGTTCGTTTATTTTTATTAACTCTTGTTTGCTTCAATTTATTTCATTTTCAATGTAAAACGAAAGTACTGGAAGTTTTGAAATACGTCGTTTAAATTACGAGTTTCCCTCATTTGAAAGGGCTAAGCGAATGTCTATAAATAAACAGATATTTAGGTAACGGTCTTATTATATTAAAAGGAATTAATTTTGTAATGTCATGCCGTAGCAATTAGTAATTAATGAATCCAGAATGAGTGCCAGCGCCTGTGAGAATTATCTGAGCAAATATGTCTAATAGACTCAAAGTTGTTTTATTTTTTTAACAGATATATTGTAACCTATAAATTTGTAAATAGAATATTTACATGTTTGTGCTCCAGATTAGGTTGTAAGGCTATTTTTTTAGTCTAAAATTCAGCGTAATCAATTTTATTACTACAAAAATACTTAAGCCGACGTTTCTGGCAAAAAGTATTTAATTTATCGTTTTCAGTATTAATAACGCTTACCTGGCAACCCTCGGTAAGAACAAAAGTACTGACTTATGATTTATCATTATTTGAATTAGAAGAATGGTTGATAAATTCAAATATTTTTTGAGAACCTTTTTAATTAATTACCTAAGTTTAGAAACGATAATCATTTTTGAAACGTTGGCTTTTATTTAACAATTGATTTCCAAACTTTATGGACTTAAAAGATGTTATATACCAGCTCTTTTCCGCGACCTTGTCCGCTCGGAATTAAGACAACATAGTAAATAACCTATGCTTTCCTTTACACATTGTTCTATATTTATACCAATGAAGCCGTTCTGAAGAAACCTTCTAACAAACATCCATCCCTACATTACTTTTTTTTATAATATCAGTAAGCATAGGTTTTGTGCAAATCATTTTTAAAACAGAAATCGAATTAGTTGTATTAAAATAAAGATTTTAACTACAATATACGCCTTACTACTTATAAAAACGGCTTAACTCACGTGCAAATCAGTGTCGGTACCGACTAGTTTCGAGCCCATTGGGGGCTCATCTTCAGGGTTAGTGGGATTGGTACTACAAAGTGTGTAAAGTTTTTATAAGTAGTATAGTGAAATGTCTCACGAAAGTTTTAATAATTAAATTGCAATGTACGCCTGTTGAATTACCAAACAGTTAAAACCATCGTCAATTTGAATAGTCAAATTACTTCGACATAATGTTAAGTACTGATTCGTTATTGAAATTGACCTTAAAGCTTCGTCAATATTTTCCTACACTACCCCTTTGTTATCGCAAACTGTACCCGCGATGAGAATCTATTGTAAAATATTTTTCTACAACATAGAACGTCCCCGGACAATATCTGCGAGCTATTTTAAACTTATTGATGTCACAATTTCAATGTCAAACGAACGCATCGCCCCAGTTCTGTATCTCTGCTTGTGACAGTTACACACAATAGCGCCGTGATATATTGGAATAGTTTCGCTGAATAGAATATACTGTTATGGAATTTTTAAATGCACGATATTATTTTTTTTTTGCTATTGAAAAGAGGTTGTGACCCTATACTATAGTTTAGTATACCCCGATTTATTCTTCTGAAGGTTCCTGAAATTGAGTTTTAGGAGTCAAACCGAAATTAAGACTGAAACTAGATTACACTAAGCATAATGTGTTAACCTTTATATTACAAAATCTACAAAGTACTTATAAAACGGCTTAACTCACGTGTCAGTGTCGGTAATGAGAAGTTTCGAGCCCATCGGGGGCTCTTCTTCAGGGTGAGTGGGATTGGTACTACAGCGCGTTCGCGGCCCGTCGTCAGCGAGCGATGAGTAAGCGATGGGCTCGAAACTAGTCGGTACCGACACCGATTTAAACGTAAGATAAGCCGTTTTTACAAGTAGTATATTGAAATGTCTCACGAAAGTGTTAACAGTTTAAACAAAATCTACACTAAGATTTCAGTATCACAATTTGACGAACTCTCAACGGTATTTTATAAAACATCATATTTAAATATGTTAGTAAAAATGTTTAATGAATCACATTACATAGTTTTGCGGTGACATTAATACACATAGTTAGATTAAAGCCTGGCTCTCAACAAGCGTTTGGTGACATCGTATTGTTTACTAGCTTTGTTCTTGTTCAGAAGTTTTATTTAGTTTCTCGCGGCGGCCAAGTTTTCAAATAAAGTATAAAGTATAGGACAATGTATTGAATATTGTTTGAACCGAAAACTGGGGATAACAAGTCCTGGCTGGATTTACTTCGCTACGAAAATGAATTGGAAATATTCAAAGTATAGGCGTTGGCGGAATTAAAAAAAAATAATACAATTTTTTTTTTGCATAACAAAAATATTAGTAGATTTTAGTTAATTTACTAATATATACCACTCCAACTAAGTTCTAGCCTTGTTAGGACATGGTGCACGACATAAGTCGAACGAACTCACGACCACGTTATCGGAAATCCATACCCTTTAGCATTAAGCTATTGACGATATAAGTAGCAGCCTATACTTCTGTTTAAATAAGAATGAGAGGGTTGATAGAATGTGTTATAGGAATAAGACTCTAGTGAAAATCCATACTAAAGTCTATCTAAATTACTTTTAGACACGTCTATTTAATATCCCATTTTTATATTTTATATATGTGGTAACAATCAGTTAGTTATGTGGTTGAAATTTAATGTCAAACCGCCATCTCTTATCGATTGTGGACGACGTAACAGGATATTGCTGTCCAGCGGCCGACAGTTCCGCTCCCCTGGCTTCACACAAAGGTGGGAACTGCCGCTTTGTCGTGGCCAGTGGTCAACAACGTTCGGGCCGCTCGTTACGTTTTGTTTATTTTTACAAAGCTATTGTTGTTTACGTAAAGAAATGGATTGAATTGTTTGATAGAATCGAGAGGAGGTTTTATTTTTGTAAAACTTAGGGACAAACTAAATAACTATGACATAGTAGTACTCAGAGTTAATGCTTAACTATGGGAGTCTTGTAGTGTAGTTTCAGTACGTTTTTTTTTAAATACTTTATGATATCCAATTGTTGGTCACCTCTCGTACTTACTTCTTTAAATATATTTATTTCTTGGTACTATTTTTGAATTCAATTCATGACCTATTCCAATAATTGCCTTATGCTAGGTCATGGCAACCCCATTTCACTATAGTGTGAACAAATGTCAAATCAGTTAACGCGGCACACGCGCGCCATCTGTCCTACTCAATTAATTATCAGTTCCTTGGCTGTGAAATTTAACCCTCAAACGAAAATAATGGTCTTTTGTTTAGAATAACAATGAACCCGCGCTATCGACCGCGCAAGACTTAGTTAATCAAACTCTCTTTGTTGAACCAAGACATTTTACTAATACACTCAAGAGCAATGAATCCAGTCACTTTAAAAAACCTAAAATTCTGTAATGAATCAAGAATGTTACGTTATAAAAATCAATTTTTAAAATGGGAGACTTTAGAAGATGGACCCAAGAAATTACTGCACTTGAGTTTTTTTTTCTAATTTGTTTTTAAGTGGGTCTATAACCCACACTCATGGTAATCATATTGTTCTGCAAAAAAGTCATGTTTACCAGTTGTGTTAATCAATTAAAAGGGTATTATATTGTCTATTAAACACCGTTCATATGATTAATCTAACATTCTTGGTTTCCAACATTTTTTGTTTTTTTTAAGCCCTTCAATGACCCTGTATTCATTGCTTTTGACTATATTATAAATGCGGATGTTTTGGATGTTTATTAGAATGTATCTTCAGGCTTAATGAATTTGGATGAATTTTGGTTGAGATGTACGACATTGTATGGAAGAACAAATGCTCTACTAAAGCTATTTTTTTTTTACTAAATCTACTCTAAGAACTTCTCATTTACTAACAAACGACCGTGTGAGTGACTAATAAAACAATAATATTTAAGTGTGGATGAATAAATTTAAACTAATGAGTCTTTGAATGTATACTCGGTGATCATTAACTATGAGTGACAAAAATAATAGCAGATTTTAATTGATTTACTAATATTTACTGTCGTAAATAAGCTTTAGGGTTATGCCAGGATACAGTTTACAATAGTACAATGAGCTGGATTCGAACCCTCGACCTTCGATCGGAAAGTAACCTTAAAAGTCAGGTCATTGATGTTTCATTTAATAAATATGTACAAGAAGCTTGAGTTTAATATAATTAAACACATACTATATCATCATCATTATCATCAGCCCTTGTCTGCAGCTGGACATAGGCCTTTCCCAATGCCTTCCACAGTATGCGTTCCTCCTTCCATCCAACGACTTCCTGCTGTCCGCACTCTATCGTCGC
>JAODUI010000020.1:639527-650035 GCA_027563995.1 Papilio gigon | reverse complement strand
AGTGGGTTAAGTAGGACGTTCCACAACGTAGGACCTCCGATTGAACCTTGGACGCACCCTTTCGTTGTATTTTTCACTGTTTCAGCTCCAGCATATCGGACTCGTACCATTCTGTCACTAAGGTAACTATCTATTATTTTTCTTAAGTAGAGTGGGCACTTAGTCTCTGCCAGTCCGCATTTTATTGCTGGCCACCACGCATTGTCGAATGCGCCCTCTATGTCAAGCGACACAAGCACCATGATCTTCTTATCAGAGAGACCATCGTGAATGTGTCGCATCATGTCATATAGAGCGTCTTCGGTGCTGCGTTGTGGCATGAATCCGTATTGTCTCTGACTTAAGTGTGGTAATATGTGCCATCTTATTCTAGCTATTAACATTTTTTCCAGTATTTTTCCGAGGACAGGCAGCAATCCAATGGGGCGGTAAGACTTTGGGTGTGTATAATCTGTTTTTCCGGGTTTTCTTAATATGACTACTACTGCCTCTTTCCATTTTGTAGGGAAATGGGCAAGTTCTAGGCACTTATTTGCTATTGCGAGGAATATGTCGGGGTTTAATTTTATTATTTGACTGCATATATCTGCTGTAAGTCCGTCTATTCCGGGGGCCTTTTTAGAACTGAAGGATGACACAGACCACATTAACTCTCCTTCGGTGAATGGTATGTAATGTGGGTCGGCTGCCGGGTTTGCGTTTATATTTTCTGCTTTTTTACGTATTTTTGTGTGCTCTTCACTGTCTTTAGTCGTTGTATCTTCCGGGTAGAAACAGTCAGAGAGGGCCACAGCCGACTCTTTTTCGTTTAGTGTCTTTCCTTCTTTAACGATGGGCAGGTCTTCATGTCTTGTATTTGTTCTGTTTATGACTCTATATATTCCGTCCCATAGTGATTCTCCATCCTGTCGACCGCAGAAAGCCTTCCAGCTCGTAGTTTGTGCATTTTTAACCTCCAACTCGTATTCCTTTTTAGCCTGCAGATATTGTTCAACTACATATTCTCTTCTTATTTGTGCCGCACAGGAAATTCTTCGTTTTTTGCGTAGCACTTCTCTCTTTTTCTGTGTGAGTTCCTCGGTCCACCATGGTAGTGTAATTCTTTTCTTTTTCGGTACCTTTTTAAGAGTTTCCTCGCATACTGATTCTATACTATTTAAATAATTTTGTATTATTTCGTCTAGATCTTTTTTGTTTTTGATATCACTAATCTCTGTTTGGTCTATTTTCTTTTCTTGCCAGATTTCTATAAGTTTTTCTCTGAATTCAATCCAATTAGCCTTTTTTGTTGTGTATAGTCTAGTAGTTCTGTCTATGTCTATTCCCTGTGATTTTTCCAAATTTATTTTGAATAATATTGCGTTGTGATCTGAGTTAATTATGTTTTTCTCTAGGTGCCATTGTTGGATTCGTCCGAGTAGGCTCGTGGAGCAGGTTGTGACATCTACGCAGCTGGTGTATCTCTTGCCTCCTCGGGTCGCGTCAAAGGTGGGTTCGGTTCCTATGTTTTGGATGTGAAGTTCCAGTTGGTCGAATAGTGCTGCCACTTCTTCTCCCCTATTGTTTGTTTCGCGGCTCCCCCACCATGTGTTCCAGGCATTTACATCTCCCGCTAATATTATATTTTTTGTTTTCAGGTTCTCTACGGCACGGATTACTTCTACCAGGTAAGTTTCAAGCGGTTTATCTCCTTCAAGATATACTGACACCACCCCTATCTCCCAGGCTCCGGTTCTTAGTTTCGCTACTGCGATGTTCTCTGTTGTAAGAGTCGGGTACTGGGTGACATTGATGGTGTCATCGAACAACATGATGGCGGCTTTGATCACCTTCTCATCTGAAGTCCTCACACATTGGATAACTCTTACGCCCCTGTACTGTTTTATCTCTCCTATCCTTCCAGTGTATGGTTCCTGTAGCATGGCAAAGGTAAGTTTTCTTTTTTCTGCTTCTACTATGAGTTCCGCCATAGCGGTCTGGCTTCTTTGTAGGTTTATTTGTATCGCTTTATATTGATGAGTTTCACCCACCTTGTTACCAGGAGTGCCCGGGGCGCCCTTAGCAATAGGCGATTGCTGATCTTGCTATAGACTCCCATCTCCTTCGCACTGGGCACTCCCGGTGGAAGGTGTTGTGGTCAGTTTTTTCAATTTTTGCTGCCTTACAATTACTACATGTAGGTACAGTATCCGCGAGCCAGTCCTGACACTCGGCCCTTTTATGTGCGCCTCCGCAATGACTGCACTTTTCCGCAGTTTCTTTGCAGAGGCGTCGAGGGTGGCCGTACGCTAGGCAACGGGAGCATTGGACTAGTGGCGATTGATCTTCTACCCGGACGCGTTGCAGGTCTATATGGACGTATCCTCTATGTATCGCTCGTCTCCAAACTGTAGGTGAAACTGTAATTACTATATGGGATGTAAGTGGGTTTCTTGCTTGTTTCCTATACTTTATTTCTATTCTATTTTCTGCTCCTGTAAGGTCGCTGAATACCTCCCGGTTCTGGTTTCTTAATGCCCTAACGACATCCTCGTCCGAGTTAGCTACCAGGACATCCTTGAGGATTAACAGCGGGTCCTTATTCTTCATTTCCTCCACATTTAGTCCCGTTCCTCTCCTTCCCAGTTTTTCGCACAATTTATCTCTATCTTCCTTAGTTTCTAGTCCGATGATTATTTTTCTATCTTTTGCTTTTCTCACTCGCTCCACCTTGACCCATCCCTCCTTTGCGTCTACTAATTTCCTAATTTTTTCTAATACTTCATCACCTGTTTCTATTTCTTTTTCAGATGCAACAACCACGGAGTGCAGCGTGTTCGGCGTGTTCGGCGTGTACCACAGAGGTTTCTGCGATCCGCCGCGGTTTGCAGCCACACTGGCGTACGTCGGTGTCGTCATCTTCTCTAAGGTAATGTTTTGCTGTGTAATTTTTCCATTTAATTCTTCTAGTTTCCTGTTTGTTTCAGCCAGGAGAGAAGCATGTTCATCAAGCCTGGCGGTTATGGGGCTGTGGTCTACATTTTGATGGGTGATAGTTGATGCAGGTGTAAGGCTGATCTCTTGTACAACAGTGTTCTCTTTCCTCCCGTTTATGACTAGCTCGGATTCTTTTACCAGCTGGTACAGTCGGTCGATCACCTCTATGACTGATGTCTTTATCTCCTTCTTTAGTGATCGAGCCGCATTGAGTTGGTTCTTGGCTCTGCAAAGCTGGGCGCGGGCCTCAAGAGTCCTAGAGGCGTATCGTTTTTTAGAGGGGGGAGGGTTTTCTTCTGTTTCAGATGTGATATCTATGAACATCTCTTGCAGGGTCTGACTATCAGTAATTATTTCTTGGGTGGCCAAGGCCGAGGCCGTGGTCGAGGTCGGGGTTGGGACTAAAGTCTGGTTCAGGGCAGTAATTGGGGCTGAATCTATACTGGGGTTTGGGGCTGGTACTGTGTCCAAAGCCGGTGTCTGGTCTGAGGTCGAGCTAGGGGCCGACTCTAGGGTTGGAGTTTGGGTCGGAGCCGAAGGCGGCACCTGTGTATTAGCGGGGACTAGATCGCTATTTGTGTCTAGGGGCACTGGGGTTGGGTCTTTATTGTCTGACTCTAGGGCCTGGATGCGGCGCCTAGTCTGGCGGACCTGTGGGGGTGATACATCGTCATCGGACGGTGTTGCTCTACTCGTGTCCGCTGCCGGTTTAATTTTTCTCTTTTCCGGGGTACGATACATGTTTGTTGTGTTGTTTATAAATGTAGTTGAACTTGTCTAAAAAAGTTTTATACTTAGTTTGTCAAATAACTAATTTTTATATTTGCAAAAACTAATGGTTCTATTAAGCAACAAGAAAATTGTTATCTATGTAGTTGAGCTGTATATATTATTCTATTAAACACAAGGAGAATTGTTATGGAGGTAGATGAACTGTCTATGACTATATCACTTGTAGGTCTGTTTACTAATTTTATCTTTATAAATATTTCCTTTATCTTTACATTCACTGTAATACTTTGTTGGTCAATTTACTAATTTTATCTTAACAAATGTTATCTTTATCTTTACACACACAATAATACTGTTAAATACAAGAAGAATTATTTTAATATGCTTGGACTGTCTATATCTATAATACTTTGTAGGTCAATTTACTAATTTTATCTTAACAAATGTTATCTTTATCTTTACACACACAATAATACTGTTAAACACAAGAAGAATTATTTTAATATGCCCGGACTGTCTATAACTATAATACTTTGTAGGTCTATTTACTAATCTTATCTTTACAAATATTATCTTTATCTTTACACAAACAATAATACTGTTAAACACAAGAGGAATTATTTTAATATGCCTGGACTGTCTATAGCTATAATACTTTTGTAGGTCAAGTTAATAATTTTATCTTTACAAATGCTATTTTTATCTTTATACACAATAATACTATTAAACACAAGAGGAATTATTTTAGTGTATCTGAACTGTCTATAACTGTAATACTTTATAGGTCAATTCACTAATTTTATCTTTACAAATGTTATCTTAGACTATAATGCTATTCAACACAAGATAGTTTATTATTAATGTACCTAGACTGTCTATAACTATAATAATAATTAGCAAGTCAGTTTACTAATTTTGTCTTTATGAATACTAACAATACTATTTATCATCCAGAATTAAAAGAGAATAATGAAATTAAATTTTTGAAATTAGTTTATCACTAATCACAGTTTCGAAATAAAACACGAGCTAAAGATAATATTGTTTCTAAAAATAGAACGATAAGTCCGCGGTCACTGCACCTTGTCTATTATTTCCTACTCTATATGTTTTGTTTAATGTCAATATACTTTTCTGTTTTCTAATTTACTTAACTCGTAATACGATAGGTCAGATAACACAACACTATTTGTTTATGTTATGTGCCGGCGTTGGCGCGGAGGGCGGTATGCGCTCCCCGGTTATATTTAAATAACAGTTTTAAAGTTATATAGTGTGTTCGGACGGTGCCGCTGTTTACAATGTTGTAAAAATATGACGGCGGTGGGGGTTAGGCGGTGCCGCGTACTAACCTGCTATGTAGATATAACGGCGGTGGGAGCTCGGTGAGGTGAGGTGCGGGCGGGCGGGTGGTGCGTCGTTGCGTAGTAGATATGGCAGCGGTGGGGGTCGGGCGGTGCCGCGAGTTGCGACTCGGCGGCAGTAGCTCGGTGAGGCGAGGTGCGGGCGGGCGGGTGGTGCGTCGTTGCGTAGTAGATATGACGGCGGTGGGGATCGGGCTGTGCCGCGAGTTACGACTCAGCGGTAGTAGCTCGGTGAGGTGAGGTGCGGGCGGGCGGGTGACGCGTTGCTATGTCCCAATATGTATAGCAGTGCGTGACGTAGTTGGCCGGTGGGTCGTACTGGTATCTTGGTGTATTATCAGTACACTCGAATGCGGTCGGTTACGTTCGGTCGGATGACGCAATACACAATGACCGTTACGAATTCCTTTGTTCTTTGTTTGTTTATAATCAAACAAATTTATGATTAAGTTTATTTATAGACACACTTTTATACAGTTTTAGTAGATTAATATTATTGTTCTTTTAATGTCTTAAAGCACAAGAAACACACTATTTGAACACTAACACTAATTTAGTCTTTAACAAGTTTTTTGGGCGCGACCAGTTTAAGTAGAGCTCCCCGCGTAATATTAAAATTTTTGTTTATGTTAATATCTTTGTGATCTTTAATCGGAAAAATCTGAAACTTTGCTAGGTGATGAATTAGCCTTTTGTGCTTCTAATGAAATAATAAAAACAGTTTTTTATCACTTTGTTTTCTTGAAATTTTATGATAGGTCACTGGAATTTTTATGTGTCAGGGGTCTTGGAGATAATTCTGGTACCTGGATGTAGATGGAGAGCTGGAGCTGTGAGACGAACTATGTGACCACTCCTTTTGGTCTGGTGGCCGTATTTCCGTTGTAATGGTCCGTTTAATTGGCCGCGTGGCCGCGTGAAAAAACACAAAAA
This sequence comes from Papilio gigon, assembly GCA_027563995.1. Lineage (NCBI taxonomy): Eukaryota > Metazoa > Arthropoda > Insecta > Lepidoptera > Papilionidae > Papilio > Papilio gigon. Next base: position 644,030 of record JAODUI010000020.1, on the reverse strand, counting down.
CTTGAATAACTTGGGAATTAAGTCCTGGAAAAATCTGGTCAAGGTGTCGGATGAAAGGTCTTTTAACAGCGCAACTAATGGTATATTAAAAACAGTATGTTATCGATTTAGTTTTCGCAGCGTTTTCGATCGAAAGTTGAAATTTACAAAATTTAACGGTTTTTAGCTAATAACTTTTCACCACTTTCACTGATTGAAAAACTAATTGCAGATCTAGATTCGCCGCAGCGACCATAGGCCTTTCCCAATGCCTTCCACAGTATGCGTTCCTCCTTCCATCCAACGACTTCCTGCTGTCCGCACTATATCGTCGGTCCACCTGGAGGTAGGACGAACCTCACTCCTGGTCCCTAATCTCTGTTTACCCCTATTGAAGACTTCATCAAATAAAAGAGTTTGTTACTTAAATAGAATCTTCAAGTGTTCGTCAATGACCTTACTCGGAATTACTTATTCCGAACAAATAACCCCACAAGAAAGTTTTAGAGTTACCGAAGGAAAAATCGTAGAACTGTTAATGAAAGAGTGTGCAGGCGGCCTAAGTTGGTCCGGGGTTTTTGTCTTAAAAGTTTCCCGTATTAGGAGTTGAAAGTCATTTGTAATGTAACCACGTACAATCGTTTGAACTCAATTGAACGGAATGAACTGAGCGACTTCTTCTGGAACATATTTGTTGTTAGTGATAATAACATAGAATTGTTTTGAACTTTGTTCAAAATGTTTTGTGTTTTATTTTACATTTTGTTAAAATACTTTTTTTTTACTATACATTTTAGACTATTTAAATATGAACAACACTTTCATAATTTATCAGTATTTTACCTTTCCTACTATATAAACATTTTTTAACTCTGTTATATATCATCTCACCAACTGTAAGTATAGATTTGTAGAGACAAGCCATACTCACAAGGTTTAGAGAAGTCGAAATGTAAATTAAAATTAACGTGTGTAGATAAAAATTTAACAATTTTTTAAACTACAATACGTCTGTACAGTTAAAACTAAAGGTAGCTTTACACTTTTAGTATTAGAATGCTAATCCAAGCTAAAGTATAGTACGTGTATATATTGGCCAGGGCTAGACTCAAAGCCTCAGGCGAGTTGAATCTCCCCTTTTTGACAGTTGCAAGCTATTCAACGCGCCCCCGCATACATTGACACTTACGTGGGGTTCAGACAAGTGTTATATGTATAAGGTAGAAAGATATACGTGTGTCGAGTCGTCGAGCACTCACGAACACTTGTGTTAAATATTCTCATCTCTATAATACCATAGAAAATACAAAGATATTACACGCAGTTATAAAATGACACTAACTTGTTTATTACGTCAAAATCTTTCAAATCTATCGATAGATTGGATTTTTCAATAATTCATTTAATACTTTGATCGTTTTTAAAAGCATATTAATTATAAATAATTATTTAATATACGTAAATCAAAATGTTCCGATTTCAAAATTCTCTGATATGTCAAGGATACCAGTAGTATATAACTAGAATCTCATTTGTTTGTCTTATTCGTATATTGTTGTTAAAAAAAGGCTTCTAAAAACATACAATATAGTAAAATAAATTATATAATAAAATAAAGCACTACCAGCTACGAATTCTCATACTTCAAAGAATCAATCAGTACCCAGAAACTCCTTTTAGTATACTAGAAGGTAATGTAGTTATTTTAAAACGTTACTAATTGAAAATAGAACAAATAAAAGTGAAGCAGCGATAATTGTAATAAAAATGAGAGAAATCTAAAATGGAAAAATGAATTTTTCAAAGGTCATAAGTTGAAAGATGAAAGTTACAAAAAGCTGGGTATAATGTAATTATTGAAGTGAGTCGGGTTCATTGGGACGTTTCAAAATTCTAGATACTTATCAAAGTATTGATATTTCGTAAAAAAAAAACACTTGCAAAGTCTAAGTAGAACAAAAAGGTACAATATTATCCATTAATTATGTCTTCTCGCAATGTTTGAATTGCTTATAAACCAATATCCGAAGTAGAGCACACATGCTCGCTGGTAAACATGTCAATGTAAAGTTCCATCATCAGCTCACTGTAGATCACCTTTGAATGCCTCGGAGCCTTACCTATTAGTGATGACTTGGCTATAGTCAACGCTGGCCCAGTACATTTACTACACACATATCTTTAAATTCCTTTTCAGATATTTGCAGATATTATGATGTATTTCTTCACTGTGAGAACTTCAGGTTGTACATGTTATTACCATCATCATCATCACCAGCCTTTGTTTGCCCACTACTGGACATAGGCCTTCCTCAATCCTATCCACAGTATGCGGTCCTCCGTCTTCCACTTCTGGAAAGTCGAAAAATACATTGTAGACTTCGGCGATCGAACCTGGACACGTTGAGTACAGTCCGGTCAAGCGCTTAACAACTGCGCCACCGACTTTGAATCATGTAACACTGTGGTTTTAATTACACTTTCTTATCTACTTTCGACAGACTCGGGGGGTCGGCTGAAGTTGAAAAAAAGTCAATAATTACGTTTTTCTTTCGGACCGACTCTGGCAATGTTCGCATAAGTTTCTACTTTAAGAGTGCTTTTAAACTGTTTGTAAAACTTTTTCGAATTGCCAGTTTTAACTACGATTGGTTGTTTTTAACCGACTTCAAACAGATGACGGTTTTCAATTTGTCTTTATATTTTTTAACACAATTAATTTGATCGACAATCGGCATTGATTCTGGGATAAAAGGTATAACTTGACAAGTATTTCGTTCTTCATCATCAACCTGTTCTTTTCTCTATGGAGGGTCAGCTCAGAGTGTACTCTTTTATACAACTCCGTCATATTTGAACTTAGATACTTCTTACGTATATCCTCTTTCACACAATCTACAACTTCAGCCTTCGTCTACCTTTACAACCATCTACATTCAATCCCATTAATTATTCCATTATTATGAATTGTAAACTTAGAGCATCGTAAGTTAAACAACGTCACTAAAATGGCTAGGAGATACACTAAACTGTGTTACTAATGTATGTCCTTGCTAAAACCATTTCAGTCCCATACGGGTTATTACATGAAACTCAGGTAGCAATATATTAGTTTTTCGTAAAAGTCTGTTGGCATATAATAGAGGCCTGGGCACATTTAGGCTCACAATCAGCAGTACAATAGGGGACCTTCGCAAATAAAGGCCGTGGCAAAGGTAAATATGTGCAGGACAAACGAAATGAACCGGCCTAGTGTATACTGATATAACTCTGGAGTTTTAGTAATTTTTTTTTGTTTTGTTACTTTCAAAAACAAATGATCTACGTACGTTGTTAAATGATCCTATAATCGACTAAGTGCCTTATAATGTACTTTAAGAGGGAATCAGAAAGACGCTTTATGTAAATTAGTAGAGTTTTATTTAGCTTATGGTTTGATATCTGTATCAGTGTGATTTGATTGTGTGAAAGATCTGCGTAAGAAGTGTGTGAGTTTAGACGGCTGACAGAGATGTATAGAGTACATACTGTGACGTCACTACGAAGGGAAGAGGGCACGATGATGATGGGTTAATATCGACATTTTTTTATAGGAAAAGGGGGCAAACGACCGGCCTGATCACAAGGGTAGTCGTCGACGCCCATGGACATCCGCAACACTAGAAGAGCAGATACGTTCCTTCCTTGCAAGAGAGATATAATCGCTTCTTAAAGGACCTTAAGTCGTACTGGTTTGGAAATACCGCCGAGGACAGACCGAAAATGGCGTGAGAACCGCACAGTTGGAGAGTTCTGTTACTGCGAAGGCGTATTAAAGTAAAAAGTATGAATTTAAGAACGCCATAAAGATATTGCAGTTGTAAAGTTGAAACACTTAATTTTATAAATACAATAAAAGTGTACGGAATATAAAAGCAGCGCCTCCAGTGTCTCAACTTGGTACTATTACTGCCAACTTTCAAATTGGTCCAATATGTCGTAAAATGGGCAAATTGTTTTGTTCGCGTGGCTGTCTGTGTAGCTCATAAACGTTCAACAGACTCGTTGGCGATGTTTTTAGCGTGTTTCCGCTGTTTTTCTCGTTCCATATGTGAGCTTTTTTTTTGTTAAAGCTCGTACTAGTCGGATGTGAAATGCCGTTTTAAAATTTATTTTATTAAATTGAATCTACGTAGTTATGTGTTTTCATATTTTGAATAAAATTTGTGTACTTTTTAAAATACGTTAATAGTACATAATAATATTATAACGAAAAAAAAATTAGATATTTCTAATGAATTGACTCAAGGATAACTCCATCTTTTTTTTTAAATGATTTTTACAATTGTAATGGTATATTTTCCCTGATTATTACAAGCTATAATAATACGCCAAATGCTAGAACCTAGACTTCTAAGATATAAAATTTTACATAAAAGAAAAACGAAAATTCCACCTAATACGCCGCCCTAATATTCATGTTGGCAAGTTAACAATTGCTAAACGAAGCCAAACTTCGGCATATGACCTCTCGATTGTTGGGAG
>JAODUI010000020.1:572159-587936 GCA_027563995.1 Papilio gigon | reverse complement strand
AATGAATGATCGTATTAAATGAGTGACATTTTCATATCCATTAATATGGAACTTTATTGTTTAGTGTCAAATGTCAACATGAATAATGTCATTCTCTAAGATGGTACTGAAGCTGTTTGAGAGAGCGCGATGAATGTGTATTAATCTTAGAAGTCAATAATGTATTGAACTGATAATAAATTTCTATGTACCAGGTTCCTGTTGTCTACGAGCTTTGGTCTGTCGTGACTCAAAAAGCTTCAGCCGTCGTGTGAAACAGGCATAATGTTATATTTCATTTTTCACCCTCCGAAGTGGCGAAGTGACATTACCATTTCCTCGGAGGCCTTTTTTTACGCGACGAATTAAAAAATAAGTATTCCCTTTTTGAAAATTAACCGGCAGGAATCCAATTTTTAATGGACGCCAAGAAATGAGGGTGTTCTTAATTTGTTAGGTGTCTCCCTTTTTGTGTCCCAAAGTGTACAGGATGTTTTGCGAAACATTAATTATTCAAGGTTCGTTAGAAGACTTTTTTGTTTCTTAAATGTTTTGTTGTTAGAGTACGTTCCGAAGTAAAATTATTTACTTTGGAATATTTTTTACAAACAATTAATTTATTAATATTTCTCGTATCACTCGGACTAAGCTCTTAGCTTAGGTTATGGTTTACGACATTCTAATAGTCGGTAAGGTTAGTCGAAAGGCGGGATTCGTATCCACGACCTCGAGTTTGGGAATATATCCCCTCAACTATAAGATTATTGTTGCTTCATATTACGATATTCTTTACCAAAACATTTTAAAATATAACTTAAATATTTTATTGTTATAATGATTATACAAAAATATATAAAATGCGTAAATAATTGTAACATTCAATTGACAGGAAACGAATTAGATTTCATTCGAAAAGTCAACGGTCAAGTGTAGAGTATCTGAAGAGCAAACACTTCGCAGTTCCTTTTGTGAGTAAACTTTGTTTTACTTGCGTGTGCGTTATTATTCACGTGTCGTTCGAAGTCGGAGAAACGGGAGGGGGGAGGGAGATCTTAAAGTTGTGGAAATTTTCTCTCGAGTTTAAAGTAATTTACTAAAAGTTACGTGCGACAGGAAACGCATTGTTTGTAATAGTCAATGTTAGAGCAATTTAGGTTTTTTTTTTAAACAAATTACATTCTGGCAATTTAATATATGCATACAAAATTTAGTGGGGACGACAGGAAGCCGTTGGATACGGAAGGCGGAGGACCGCATACTGTGGAAGGCATTGGGAAAGGCCTATGTCCAACAGTGGTCTTACAAGGGCTGTTGATGATGATGATGATGATACAAAATTTAGGCAGTTTCAAAACTTATCCGATAGTTGTCGATTATTTTAAAAAATAGTTATTGCAACATTTTTCATTTATATACCACTCCTATATGTTATAGCGTGATCGATACAGCCTGTAAACTTCTTTGATATTTGTTAGACACAAAAATAATTTTTAAATTCCAACCATCAATTCACTTTCATCATCAATTCATCATTCAATTTCACAGTCCACGAGTTGATCATCACGGCCATGGACAACCTCAATACCAGAGAAACCACGAGTGCGTTGTCTGTAATGTCACTGTAAATATTGTTTTAAGTAACTTACAAGAGTGAGACTAGTCTAACGATCTTAAAAACAAATTATTATAGTATTACGACAGTAAAAACTAGAGAAAGAAACAAGGTTACACCAGACCCGAGTCACACTCGGCTAAGTAAAGCTATGATTGTTCAATTTGAGCCCTCCCCCCCCACAAGCCACCCCTCGGGACTTAGGAGAGGGGGCACTCAAGAACATTAGGTTTATCTCGGTCGTGTCGCCTCAGAAAGATTTCGTGTTTCTTATTTAGTTTGTGCCAACGGTTAAAGATCCGAACGCAAGCTGATAACCCAAGTTAACTTAGAATTGAAATAATGGCTTTTAAAATAATACGGCCAATTATTTGGTAGCCGATTTAATGATTGGGTTATAACGGTTGGGGACCAGGAGTGTGGGTCGTTCTCCCTCCAAGTGGACCGACGACTTAATGCGGACGGCGGAAGGCGGAGGACAGCATACTGTGGAAGGCATTGGGAAAGACCTATGTCCAACAGTGGGCAGACAAGGGTTGTTGATGATGATTTAATGATATTCTTTAAATGTTTTTTTCTTATTTTTACATACAGACTAGCTCTTTGTATTCATTTTTTCATTGAAAATTGATGTTTTATGTAACAATACAGAGGTCCTATTTTTTTCTTAACTTACATGTTTCATATTACAACGAGCTTTAAGTTTGGGTTATGTATGGTGATGGAGGCAAATTTTGAATGGAGAATGATGTTTAAATATATAATAAAAATAAACATGAACTTTGAATTTTGAGATATCAATTCAATTGTTCGGTTTATTCTGCTATAAACATTACCGTCGATCTGCTATTTTTTTATTCATTAGAAATTATTTTCGTCTTTTTACATAATAACTTAGGCATCATATTAAAAAAAAAATCAAATATTCTGAACCTCGATGGTCTTTAATTTTTTTTCAAGTTGTTTGTAAATTATTTTTAATCTACTAATTTTTACTGTAAAGATTGCACGTAAGCTTGTAAAGGCTTGCATTTGGATATACTTCACGACAATAGCGTAACAATGGTGGTATTCGAACTCATTACCGATAAATCGGTAGTTTGAACCCCTAACTATAAAACTACTGGCGCTTTGTATCATCTAATTTATCCATACTTTTATATCAATAAATATTTTTTTATCGTAAAACAAGCAATCGCTTTTAATGAAATTGTTCCAGTTTCAAAAGTCGACGTAAATTTAGAGTCACATTTAAAGAACGGCAAAGTTATGCCCCCGACGCTGCTGATAAAACTACACAAACTATCTGCTGTGCAATTTGTTGTACAACGATATTGTACAATAAATTATCTTTATTGTTACCTAAATTGTTTTACGCGGTACCTAGTAATGGCGCGGTTACAATTCAAAAAATAACTTATTACTAGTACTGTTTGCGATATACAAGGATGTCTCCATTTTGATTGCATTTTACTTATATGCTTGTATAAGGACTTCAAATTATATTTATACATACTACAGGTTCACCCCTGCCTAGTCGATGTGCCGTGCGTTTTAACGAAACGATTTGAATCATCGTTCATAGTGCACAGTAAAGGAGGTGAATAAGTTGCCGGCGTCAGTGTTTCCGTTCAAGTACGATGTGGGAGTCTTCGAGAATAGAGTGAAGGCATTTATTAAACTAGCGCGTACCTTTCCTCCACATCATCACTTGGCATCAGGTGGGACCGTGGTCAAGCGTTAAGTTAGTTCTTATAAAAAAAAGAATTAAGCTTTAAGTATGTACCACCTGCGGACATAAAAAAAACCTTATTAACTTATAATCTTTTACTGACAGTAATCTCAGTGTCAAATTATAACCAGATCCGTTTATCGGTTTTGGAATTACCTTCTAATACATAAATCTATCTAGATTCTAGATATTTGCATTTATAAAACTAATACTATATAAGGACATGCCACACAATACTTGTAATTATTCGTGTGGCATTACTTTAATGAGAGAGTTATACAAGATTTGTTGTACACATATTTCAATGACAATATCGACTTTTTTTGTTTTTATTTTAATAAAGAATACCAGTATACTGGTATTCTTAAGAATTGCTGAATATCATCTTGACGTCTCCTAAAGCAGTCACGTTGAAAATAGTTAGGTTTCAACTCTGATACGAATAAATATTGCAGACATAACAAAAAAGTTAAATTCACTTTCGAGCGTTCGAATGATCTGTAGAGGAAATTGAATTCATCTGGTTTCCAATTTGTTGATACGCATACTTAATTACAGCGACATCTGTCGGTGATAGTGTAAAAAATCCTTTTTAAAGTCAAAATGATTTCGTGAGTTTCGATCTATTTAACTTAGTAATATAATTTGTTTTCTATGAGGACTGCATTAAGGCTTGACCACGATCCCACCTGACCAAGTGATGAGATAGTCAAAAAGTACGTGCCGGTTTAGTAAGTGCCTTCACTTTACTCTTGAAGGACCCCACGTCGTACTTGGATGGAAACAATGATTCCGGCAACTTGTTCCACTCTTTTGCTGTGCGTAAAAAACTGCGAAAGTTTGGATGGATGTTTGTTACCACATACCGCCAAAACAGCTTGATGGATCGCGCTGAAATTTTTCATAGACTTAACATAGTCTAGAAAAACACACATAGACAACTAATTAACCTTTTTTTTAATTTAGAGCGCTCAGGGTCGCTGGTGACAACTAATTTGTAATATCCCAATTAAATTACTACCTTATAGATGACAGATTGATTTACAACTTACATTAAAAAGGCAATTACAAACGTAATTTTATTCGTATATGTGATCATGCGGAAAAAAAAATTACATTTTCAATTTGATAATAACGCCATCTAGTTACAAAAATAAAATATATTATTGAATTGTATATTCAATTCGTACTCCTTAATTTTGCATTGTGAAGTTGTTAATTTACATGAAAACAAAGTAAGGGTCAGTGACCTCGGCAGTTAGATGGCTAACGGTCTCATGAGAGAATAGCAACAATACTAAGACCTCATTCATAACAGTCTGAGACTATCATCTCGATGGAACCTACGTAAAAGGTCGTAACTTCTTTCTTGTGCAAAATTACTTTGGTGCTTCGAAGATTGCGAAATATATTCGTATATCCAAAATTAACACTTTAATGGTTTTTTTTTCATTTTAAACGGAACATAGAGTTAAAAATCATACTGTCATTGCCGATGATGATGTCATCCGTGACGTATCAATGTCGAACCTTGCTATCTGAGGCGACTTGCAAATCCGAACTTAGTCTTAGAGGTCCGGTCACACGGCGCACAGTACAGCCTGAGGAGTCGTGGGTGTAGGTAAATAAAGGCTGTGGTAGCGATTTTATTACTACACTGGTGTTATGAGTACAGTAAAATGTACAGTAATTTAATTTATTGAGTTACGACTTTATACATAAGGTCCGTCGACTTGTTTTAAGTAATCTTTGGCCCTGCCTATTCGCTGTCGCTGTATTCCCTTGAGTCAAGTTGAAAACGTTCTGATATAAATGATAGCACCCCAAAGGCAAGAAATTTTCGTTTGTCGTTCCCAAGTTAAATTATTTGCGAAGCATTTAAAATATACATATTAAATTAAATATGTACTGATGGTGATAACTTTAGTTGTAACTGTACAGTCGGACTGTTCAGTTTAAAATGAGCAAAAGATTGTACCAACGCGTCTGTTCGCGGTGTCCTACCTAAAAAGCGACAGTCCCTTGAACGTTTCGTACGCATTGAGTCGACACTGCGGACACTATAGCCAATAGGATGTTGTTTTCAAATATGTTTGTGAGAAAAAAGTCGGTCAGTGATCAGAGCAGGTAGACGCCTAATTGATTTTTACTATAGCCCTAGTTTTTGTGGTCCTCACTCGATGATTTATGAGAACACGCGGTGTTGGCGGACAAGGCATTTTATTAAATTGAAACACCGCGAAAGGTTACGATTGTACGTGACATCAAATTTGAATATTTAATAACGTTCAAATTTATACCGTTTCACTAATATTTAATATCACCCTGTATAATTTAGTTATTCAATGTAAAATATCGTTTAATTTGTAATATTTTGAACGACGAATGAAGTCAAACTTTATTACTCGTAATTTAGTTAAAGGCTGTTGAAACTGACCTTGAACATATTAGAATTAAATATTTGATACTCGCCTACGCCCGCGACTCCGTCTGCACGAGATTATAAAAAAATGTAATTATAGGCCTATATCCCCTTCCCCATTATATTCTAATTGTGTCAAATTGCATCCAATTTCATGACGCCGTTTTGCGTACATCTTTTAACAAACGTCTATCCAATCAACCATATTTTTTCATTTGTAATATTAGTAAGAAGTAATTTTATTACTAAAAAAATGAATGGAGATTTATGACTACTTAACTCCAAGACGAACGGATCTGGATTAAATTTGGAAAAAAACATATATTTCATTCCGAGATTATCTACATTCATATTAACACAATAAACTACTCCCGTAAGATGGCGATGTTTTTGTTTTTCATATAACTAATGACGAAATAAAATCATTCGAGATGACGTCATCCAGTATGATCAAATATGAAACAATATTAAAAGTCTTTTCACTCATATAAACATTGGTATACAAGCAAATGTTTGCTTTGACGTCACATTACATAAGTTTTCGAGACAGATTGTTTCAGAGGTTTGAGAAAAAGAAAGGCAGGTGATGTCATACATAATACATTTCACGTGCATAAATATATAATGAATTGCCTTCAAATAAGGCTGTACACAAGGCTATATGAATCTCTGATACCTAACGCTACGATATTTTGTTCTTTCATCGAATACATTAGCTATCTCTTTATCAAAATCTTTGCCGATTTTTTCAAGATGGCGGAGCAAAGCTGACTCGTGTCAGTGATCCAATGTAAGGACCGAACGCTACACGAGCGCGACAGATTTGCGTAGCTTAGTGTATGAAGGTCCTAACAATCAGACACGAATCAGAACTAAATAAGTAAGGTAATGTTTCATATATATTTGCAGTATCATATTTTGTATGACCATCTCGTTTACATTAATTTTGTTGGCGTGTAACTCGTTTTAATAATTTAAATCTTTACAAATCAATCTATAATCATTCGGAATTCGATTTTCAAAAGAATTTTGTCGTTACAAATATTATTTTTTAATCTATCATTAACACTAGAGCAATAACTTAACTTAAAACAATATACTGTTATTTATTTCATATGTATAACACAATATAATCAAGAGATATATAATTACACTTGACAGGAATGCAAAAGCGTCAAATTTAGCCTCAGTTTTTACAGTAGTCAAAAAGGCAACCGTATCCATGTGAGTCCGTGCTTATATATTTAATTGTTATATATAATTTGAAACGCAATCCGAAATCCGTCAGCGTGCGAACATAGACAAATAGAGCGTAGATTCAACCTTAATAGCATTGATAAATGAACGCAGAATCCACTTTGGTTGTAGAAAAACAAATAAAGCGCAGTTACTCGTTCACTATTCCAGAGTTTGAGACAGTGTCAGGGGGACCTACTGGGAAATCTGGAGGAGACAATTTAATGCATCCGAGTCCTGTATTTTCCGAGACATTGCAAAATTTAACTCTTTAAGCATAGGACGGGACGGGTTGGCATTAAAAAATCTCTTATTTGTAAGAACAAAGTTACTTTGTTTTACTCTTGTATGTTGTTGGGAATGTTAATGCAATTTTATTAAGATACATTTTTTTTCAAAGAATGTTTTGAATTGAAGGAAATTAAATACGTTTAATTTTAATTTTGCAGTGTACTTTTGTGTTTGTACACTTTTTTTTAGTAATAAATGATTAGTAAATGTATAGTTTTTTCAGTGAGCGGCGGGGCGCAAACGCGCGATAGTACATTCCCACTCACCCTGAAGATGAGCTCCCGATGGGCTCGAAACTAGTCGGTACCGACACCGATTTACACTTGAGTTTAAACGTTTTCATAAGTAGTATAGTGTAAGTTTATGATGAAAGTTTTGATTATTAAATTTTACATTAACTTAAAATTAAACATTAACGGTTTCTTTTTATTTGCCGATATTTCTTGTACTTCTCCTACTGAGCTGTTGCCTAGGATGTGATCAATAGCCGAATGAGATTCGAATCCTCAACCACGTGATCGGATATCCTTACCCTTAACGTTTAGACTATTGGAGCTCTTTTTGAGTTCTTCTATGTTGAATCAACTTATATGTTCAATCAAATATTCATTATAGCTTTACTAAGAATACAAAAAATTGACGTGGGGGTGCTGCAATCGTCTATATTACATGACTTTTAACTTTATGCAATTAAGTAGACATTTTCTCGAGGATATTATATTTCTGTTCATAGTAAACATGAAAGTTTAATAAGAATATATGTTATATGAAAAATATTGAACATATAATTATGTTTGTTTCAAAATAAATATGAAACGTCTTTCGCCGCATCAAAACGAGCAAGATAAATGTTGCCTTAGATACGGGCAGGAGTCCCCGGAGAGAGGGCGCTGGCGTCCCCGACCGGGTACAGTCGCGCTCACAACTACAACATGACAAATGTACAGTCAGAACTAGTTATAACTTACACGTATTACTTATAACCAACTCGCAAGACATAGTCCGTATGACATTCAAGTATTAAAGCCTATGGTGGTCTAATTAATATTTCCATATCAATTTATATATTCATCATCATCAGCTTAAGATCTTCCGACTGAACGTAGGCCCATCAACTGCCACGGTGACCGGTCCTGTGCCCGTACCAATGTACCTTTACCAATCAAGTATATTCAAGATATTTTTATATGTTCAAGTAGTAAACGCAATTAGAAAAAAAGAAAACCCTTATATTACATTCATTTTACAGTACAAAATACATATACACTGAAGAGCAATGAATTCAGGTCACTAAAAAGACCTAAGAATCTAGAGTGAATAAATCTTGAACTAAGAAGGCTAGCTTTATAAAATAAACGGTGTTCAATAGACAATACAATCCCCCTTTAAATTGAGGTATTAACACTTCTTAGTTACTTCAAGGTCATAAAAAATAAATTTGAAAAAGGGAGACTTTCGAAGATGGAACTACGAAATTACTGCACATGTTTTTTTTTTCTAATCTGTTTTTAAGTGGTTCTATAAACCATATTGATAGTAATGATATTGTTGTACAAAAAAGTCATGTTTCCTAGTTGTGTTTTAAGGCGAGATCAACAGTTTTTTTCTTTATGTATTTAAAAAAAAAAAAAACATAGCGACAGACATTTTATGATTTTAATTTAAGGGGTATTATTTTGTCGATCGAACATCATTCATTTGATTAAGATAGCATTTTTAGTTTCAAAGATTTTTAAGTTTCTTTCGGCCCTTAGGTGACCTGCATTCATTATTTTTGACTATAACATTATTAAGATTAATTTCTGAAAGGACACAAACAGACCTGTACGCCATATGCAATATAACTGCTACTTATAAATCAGTGGGTTGTCATTATTATTTTTGTTATTCCGGATAGGGCAATGTATTGTCGGATTCCCGCCTAAAAAGCGACCACAATAGCGCAATAAATTTGTACAACGACCCGTATCTCGTTGACTTAAAGGCGATACGCCACAACGAGACAGATAAAATAAGTACGATGTGTAGAGAAGACCCGGACAATAAAACTTTGGTTACCTTTTTTTTTACCGAAATCATATTCTACCATAGAACATATTACGTACTAGTACCATGCTATCTTGATTGCTTAATTGTAAATTAAATTAAATTAAATTAAATTATCTTATATAGTTCTACAACGAGTCGCAGTTTCTTTACAGATAATAAAATTAATGTATGTATGGATATAAGGAAATTATACAACACGATATATTGTCATTACTTAAAACAGAAAAACAATTTTCTTTCTGTCCTAAAGTCCGCATTAGTTACTGATAATTTCCAAAACGGCTAGACTAATTTTGACGAGATTTTTATTAGAAGGTAGCTGATGTTTACGGGAATATAAAGGCTGTATTTCTCTTTTTTTATAATTCGAATCTAACGAAATCACGAGCAATAGCTAGTTATATATTACATGGTTTACAATAATTCTATTTTGAAATATTTCTTAACTAAATTCAATTTAGTCGATAACTTCCATAGGTACATAAAAACTATTGAACTGAAAGATAGTGCCTTATTAAACGTGTTAATTCGTAAATATTTTCAATTGAATAAGGAAACGATCGTCAGTTGTTTTTGTCGATTTTCGTCGACGGAAAGAATAAAGCAAGCTGTTCTTTTGTTATTTTTTTTGCGCACCATGTTGGTATCACTGTATTTATGTTGTGTTGTAACACGCTCGCGACATTATGTTGGATTTACTATGTCGTCTTCACTATAACTCCGTCTACGCAATGATTTCAACGTAGAAGAATATCTTTTTTTTATTCATTTCGCTACTATAATAACTAAGGTATTTGAAATCGTACTAGATATTGGAAATCTCTTGGTGTTATCATCTAGGATTAAATCTTAACTAATGTGTCATTTAACTACACTCAATAAGGTAATTAGGAAGTCATAATTAGCGTAGAATTAAAATAAACTAAATCACTCTGGCATACATTAACAACCTACCAATAAAATACCCTTTAAAATCGGTTCAAAATATTTCGAAGATTACTCGAACCGACTTACGGGTAAAAAATGACGTACACGATATTTTTGTGGCATTACACGAAAACTATAATTTTAGTAATAGTGTATATTTATATAGTAAATACGATCTAGTAGTATAAACGATCTGCTGGAGAGTTTTGGGGGTGAAAAATTAAATTTAACATCAAAGTAACCGCTCCGCTCACCTCTCGGCCGACCGCTCGTTGAACTGTGAATTAATTGGTTATAGTTTGTTTTAAATTACACGAATAGTGGAAGTTTACAACTTTGAGGTATTTGAAGTTTAATTAATCACTCGACTTGCCTACTCTACAACTTGATGTTAATTCCCTAATAAATGTTTAATACAAGTTTATTAATAATTATTAATCTTATTGCTTAATATATATATTATTAATTCGAAAGCTTGGACTGTTTGAATATATCTCGAAAACTATGTGAAATTTCTATAAACATGGTATATATTGGATGGGGATCGCTACGATGGTAGAGGAAGACCGAAGTTGTGGATGGATTGTTTGAAAGAGGATATGCGTAAGTATATGTTCAGATATGAGCTGACAGAGATATATGGACGAGGACATACTATACCGACACTACGTAAGGGAAAGGAAAGGTGGATAAAGAACACTGTCTGTAAGATAACATACACTAAGACGGTACCCCGGACGATAGCTAGGCGCATCATTATCTAATTTAAATGTTTAATAAAAATATAATACTAAATTTGAAGTATTGTTGAGAGAGATTGAATCACTGAGAGTTGAGATTAAAAAAAAATAATTATAATTTTTTTACGCGATAAAATGCATAATTTGCCAGCGAATTTTAAACAGTATTGATATTATAAATTCAAGGGTATATGTGACATCATCATCGGACATTGCCTGCCCATTGCTAGACCTTCCTCAATGCTACCACAGTATGCAGTCCGCATTCAGCATCCAACAACTTCCCATTCGCAAGTCGGTCCCACGGTCCTGGTTCCTAACAGTATGTACATATAAAAAATATTCCCTGAGTACAATAAAGAGTCATTTTAATTAAATCTCCTACGTATAATGTCCGTTAAGTCAAACATGGCGATATGTAGCTGGTATGTAAGCGCTGACGTCTCTCTAATTGAAATAGTTTGGCAAGTTGTTCCAAATCAAAGGAGTCTGTACGCGGCCGTGAGGAGGGTTCATTTTAGAGTTTTAATCGTCTATTATTATATTAGAACGTAGTTGGACATCTTTTCATTATATATTTTAGATATAAATATATGATTGGAACATCCATCTGTCTTACTAAAGTTAGATGGATGGATGTCACTGTGTTATTTAGATTAGGACTAGATTGTAGCCTACATTATCGCATATGGTACTAGTGTTTATTAATCAGACGAAATCACGTAACAGTTAATTCAAAATGAAATGCGCATAAAGGCATATCCCTCGTCTGCTGTTTATTGTTTATTAATTAATGTTTTTTTACCAATCCAAGCTCTAACCTTGTGCTTGGATATGGTCTACGACAATAGTCGAATGGCTGGACTCGAACTCTGGACCTCGTGGTCGGAAATTCGTACCCTTCACCATTAGGCTATTGGCGCTTCTTAAAAGATTTTGGTATTATTAATTACAACAGAAAAAAACTATTCATATTGTTTTCATAGACTATAAAATATATAATTAAGAAGGACATGAGTGAATGTAATTTCTCATTTCCATTGAATTCAACTGACTGACAATAACTTAACAACTCCATTGTCATTACAATTCCATATTGCCATCTCTTACGTCCCCTTTGACAGGATAGTAACAGCGTATTGTCCTAACATGTCAATGCAGTTACAACCGACACCAATATCGTTTTGTCGTAATATTTGGTTGGTACCAAATTTTGGCGTTGGTACGCGCGGTACCATTCCATGCCCATCAATGGCATAATAGATTGGTCGAGCGCTTACCGCACTGGCAAGTTAACACTTCATCTTAAGTGCATCACTTGTATGTACACTTAGCGACATCTATAAACGGAATGAGGAACTATAAATAATTGTATTTGAAACATGTGATGTGATTTTGAAATCGTGGTATCAACTGAATTAATATATTGATAGATTTTTATAAGACAATAAAGTAAATGAGTTGTTGGGCCAATTAGATGCGTTAAAGCCTCGACTTCTGCAATATGTCATATAAATCGCTATCAAAAACTGGTAACAAACATGTATCAATACTAGTTGTTGCCCGTGACTCCGTGCGCGCGGAGTCGAAAAAACATAATCAGTAGTCTACATGTTCGTTTGGGAGAAAACTTCAAGTTTTTAACTTAACAAAGGTCAAAACGTTTGCCTTTATAATACTAGTAAGACGTTGAATTAAATCCCAAACATACCGAACTTACAAGAGTGCTTTAATATAATCCAGTCCTTCCGAAAGTCAGCAATAAACAAAATATAAAAAAAAAATTGACGCTTCCGACAACTTTACATCCGCGTTCAGCCAACTCCTTTAAGCCCCTTTCCCTCAAACTTTCGGATGGCTTCGTTTTGTTAAACTTTTATCTTTAAAAATAAAACAAGCCTTTTACGTGTCCATGGATTGTGATTTTCGAACGCTTTAAAACTAACCTTTTGAATATTTGTCGGCAATTTAACTGAGACGGTTTGAGATTGTTTTTACATTAAAAAAAAAAACGTTTTTGCACGTTGGCTACTGTACTTAGAACCGCTTATTGGTTACTTAAATTGTTGCTTAGTTAAGATTACTACACTAAAGTTTCTTATAGATGCAAGACGTTTTTGTCCGTGACTGTCTGTATGCAATTAACAAAAACCTAGTAATAAAAAAGCGATTACCTTTTTGATATGTTACATGAAATGATGCATGTATCTTCTTTTTGTGGCTTTTTAATTATGCTTACCTCCGATACGACGCAGCGTGATATTATATAGCCTATAACCTTTGCCGATAAACGAACTATTTAACACAAAAATAATTTTTAAATTCCAATCAGTAGTTCCATAGATTGCAGCGCTCAAACTGTACAGCTTTCTGATATTAGGATGGATTACAATCGAATTTATAAAGATGCACAAACAAATGTATTTTATATATGTGTTAAAATAGAAATGTATTTTTATTCCAAACCCTCAACGCCTAGGGATTCTTTATAAATTATATAGAAGGGTTTAGTCCAAAATGTAACTTTTCCACACATAGCGTTTGCAAATTTTATATCTGTCGAGATTGCGTCGCGTGCGAGCGGGACAGCGCGCGGGAGAGGGAGGGACGATGCAGAAACTGTTAAAGTTCATTGTTATTGGGTGATTCAGAATTAAGACCATAATACTGGCGCATTGGAGACATGTGACCTAGTCCGTCGTCTCCAACACACTGGAATGTATCTTTCTATTTTCACACATGAACACACACACACAACTTTATTGAGGACTACCATGGCGATTTTTTAATGCGGCCTGCGTCTAGCAGTGGGCGAAATGCGGCTGATGTGATGATGATGGTGATGATGAGCATTTCTTATATACTTTTATACCGTGACCTTCACTCTAATTCATATGAATTAAAAGTACTATGTTTTGATGACATAGTTCAAACTAGTTAAAGATTAAATAATCCCATTATGATTACAGTTTTTATCTTAATGATATTACTGTAATTAGATAGAAAAATATCTTTGCGATGTTATTATATATACACTGTTATACATTTGTCTGGTTTCTGTACAAGTTAATTACATTTATTTAATTAGAAAATAACTCGAGATATAACGAAAAATGCTTTACATAAATGATTTTTTAATTATGAAATTAAAAATGTATTTACAGTAACATATATTCAAAGCGCTTAATGCCTAGCTATACCTATAGCCTAATGGTTATGGGGTACGCACTAACGATCTAGCGATCGCGGCTTCGAATCCCACCATTCAACTATTGTCGTGAACCATTCCTAACACAAGCTTTTTCAAGCTTACCAGAAATGGTTACAGGAAATATTAGTGAATTGACAAAAATCTATCTAATGTTTTAAAACAAAAAAATATATACATAAAAGCGATTTTATGTAAATTGAAAATATCGTGATATGTATGTCCCATTTCAAATAAATGTCTAAATGTTGATAACAAGCAAACGTCAAAAATCAAATATGGCGGCCTTCATATTGCAATTTTTAGGGAACTTAGGTTATATATGGTTAGAATTTTGAAACACATATTGTATTTTCTATTAAACTAAAAAGTAAAATTTAGCTAATTTTCAATTTCTAGTATAAATCTTGTTGTATCTAGTATTTGAATCATTTCGAAAAAGAGATATGTTAGAAAAATTCAAGCCAAGCCGAATTGTTGGATAATTCCCCAACACGAAACTTAACACAAACTTTCGCAGCGAGAACCGCGTCTGAACACTGAAACAAAAGTCCCCTAGGAACTTGGAATATTTTCGTTTTTGTTTTCTTACCTCCGATATACAACTAAGCATTGTTCTACACTTTTGTGGGACACGACAGCACGTGTTATTTACCTTTGGCACACTTCAAATTTATTTTTTAATATCGCTAGATTTTTGGTGATTAATTAATATTACGTGTAACCAATCCTGGTAAGCTTGAAAAAAGCGTTAGTATATGGTTAACAATAGTTCAATGAAAAAATATGAAACAAAGACCCCGAGGCTGAGGCTTCAAATGACACTGAAACATCGCTTTTTTAAGCGATGTTTAAATGTAAAAAATCATCATGTAATAAAATACGTTACACTGAAAATTTTAATCAGTATCCAACTGAAAGTTTATTCCCTAAAAAAAGTTTCGGATAATTTCTAAAAACAATTTTCGGTAAAATTACTAGATTTAAAGTGACAATTAATTGTTCATTTTGGTGCTGCAAAGGCTATCATTAATTTATTATTTAGGTAAATAGACGTATAAAGTGTCAAATTATATGAAGATGTTTAACTTCTTTATGTTACATAAGAGTCGGTCGACGTTTTCCAAATAAGGTGAGTGTTAAAAATTTGAAAACAAAAATAAACAAAGGGCATTTCAAACATCGGTCGTTCCTTTTCACTTCCTAATACGATTAATTAACATGTTCAAAAAAAATAATTTTTAGATGGGCTTTCAGAGAAGAATTCACAGTCGGGATACCTAGCGGAATTCCACTTTACAAGCGACAATCGTTTGCACGTTACTTCCACGGCCTCGGTAACAATAACCAATATGACACAGCTTTCAATTGTGTCTACAAAAAAGTCGGTCACTGGTGCACCGATTACTGCTTTTTACTATTATCCCGTTTGCACAACTAAGTACTTAATTGAACTATTAAAACTTTCGTGTGACATTTCACTATACTACTTATAAAACGGGCCACGGGCCGCGAACGCGTGATAGTACCGTTCCCACTCACCCTGAAGATGAGCCCCCGATGGGCTCGAAACTAGTCGGT
>JAODUI010000020.1:544719-570020 GCA_027563995.1 Papilio gigon | reverse complement strand
TGAGCCCCCGATGGGCTCGAAACTAGTCGGTACTGACACCGAGTTGCACGTGAGTTAAGCCGTTTTATAAGTACTATCAGTACTTAATTGGTTATTTGTAAATGGCGGAGTGTCGTTGCAAAGAACAAAGCAGTTATTCTATAAGTGTAACACCGCGAATTGCTCTGATTGTACATCAATACTTTGTTTTCAACTTTAAAATTAAATTTGATTTATTTAAAACAGGACGAGGGTCTGAAAATGCGAAGGTAACGTTTTATTCGGCAAATAAAATGGCTGTACTTATGAGAAGTCGAGTCAAACGCACGTAGGGGTCACAATATATCTTAGGACCCCAAACGCAATGCATGTAAGGGTTCAAGAAATATAGGGGCCCCTATTGCTTATTGGAGTCGGAACTCGCGAATTTGAATAAAAGGCTGTCGTAAAATAGTCGCTGTCGTATTATTGTAACCGTGCTAGTGACGTCACACCATCTAAAATTATATCGATATTTTCGTCTACAATATTACAACCCTAATAATGTAACATCACCCAATCTAGTTTATTAACAGTGTAAATAAGTTAAGTGTTTAAATAATGCAAATAAAATAAAAAAAAATGCTATACAAATTTTAGTCGCGACTATAGTAACTTTTACGATGAAAGAGTAGGTAGTAAAAATTAGAAATTTTCTATGACTTACATATATTATGCAAAATTCATATATTTCAGATTAGATTCAGTATACTAACAAATCTTAATATTTTTTTTAACGCATCGTTCAGTAAAATTATCGATAAGTTACAAGATAAACTATCGATGATGTTAAGTGACGTCACTATTCTTAGAAACCTATCATCCCAAACCCTTCAACTGCGCTATAAACCGTAGCCCCCAGCGACCGGTCACATCTGACCCCCGTCGGGTTAAGCTTTTCATATAAAGAGAATCTTTACGCCTTCTTTTCTCATTTCCAAGCTACAAGACTTTGCGCTTAGAACTGGCTTGTGTAATGGACGTAAAAAACTTCCGTTCTATGGATTTTTATAAAATGTGCTGCCCTAGATTTTAAATTTAATATTTAATATAAAAAAGAGGATATATGTAAGAGAGTGACTGGCTATAATGGTAGAGGAAGACCGAAGAAGGTTCGGATGGATTGTGTAAAAGATATGCGTTAGAAGTGTGCGTGTTACGAAATGACGGCTGACAGAAATGTATGGAGTACCGAGACGTCTCTACGTTGCTAGACAGGTTGAGAATGACGAAACAGAAAACCTGATAATTTTGCATAGTGCGCTGCAAATCTTCAGTGATAAATGTAAAGTTTTAACTGAACAATTTAACTGTACAGTTAAATCTTACGTGCGTAGACTTACTGCATGTTTTTAGCAGACTTTTATCCTTGTAAAAAACGCAAACTTAATCAACTTATTTTGAGTCAATACTATTGTTTATACTGAAATTGAATACGTAAATATTAAGCTAATAGAAGATCCAATAGCCTATTGATTAAGTTGACTATCGATTTAGTGGTCGAAGGTTCAAATTCCGTCATTCAATTATGTTCGTGACCACATCGTAACACAAACTTTTCGAGTTTACCAGTTAGAATAAATGTTGGTGAATTTTCTTAAATAAAAAAAAACTGAATAAATCCTATCATCTCGTTGCAATCGATAAATTTGTCAATCGTGTTTTACAACAGTTTTCGTAAGTATATCTCTATTAGAAAATTTACGAGTCAAATGGGAAATATGTTTACAACCTATCCGCGGTAAGGCAATAATATTTTTTCTTTAGGAAATCTCGTAAACGTCCCGCGACCACGGAACGTTTTAGACAATTTATATCCTTACGCGGTTCCTTCTGCACAGTTAATAAGGTTTTATCGTTTTAGTTAAATGCGGGGCGAGGTTTGGCCACGCAACTTTATGGTTCACAGCTCGTATTCCGAGATTGGAAAGGTCGACGTGCTTTTTCAATTCAATTCTTATGCATCTATTTATGTTTGTTAACGAAATCAATATAAACATGGCATTTTATTTCATTATGTCAATAGTACGGTATTTAATTTGACATGCGTCAATAGTATAGTAAGTGATTTGTTTAAAATACATAATCTATATTCAAATTCGATGAATGAAAAAATGTAACAAACCTATTTTATTTTATTTTCATACGGCTGCAATTACATTCTTATTAAAGTAGACACATATCTATCATTAATTTAAACGCTGATATAATTTCTCATTTCTATTGAATAACATCATAGCCAGAATATTAGCGAGTTCGTGCTAGTTGAAGTTTCTAAAGTCATCACGGTTTCCACGGCCGCAAAACATGATTAATGTTACAATTAAATCCTTACATGTTTTTACACAGCTGTGTGTCTAGAGAGCCAAAGTATAGTTAAATTACAGTGTTACTTTATAAACACGTTGTCAATACATGTATCAGTTTTTTTTAACATAATAATATATACCACTCATCATGTCAGCCACAGGTCCTAAAGGACGCCGCGATTATATCCTCGGCACCCTCATCTAGGATATCCCCGCAAACTTGACCAGATCTATGCCACATCACACAAATATTAAATTACCTCATCAAAAAGGTTTTCTCGGAGTCATCATCATCATCATCGTCAGCCCTTGTCTGCCCACTGCTGGACATAGGACATTTCCGAATTACTTCCACTGTATGTGGTCCTCCGCCTTCCGCATCCAACGACCTCCTGCGTCCCGCACTATATCGTCGGTTCACCTGGAAGGAGGACGCCCCACACTCCTGATCCCCAACCGTTTCGGAGTCATAACTAATAAATTCCAAGTTAATAAGGAAGTCGCATGATTCTCGTAAAGTAAGAACATTCCTCTCACAATCTCCCCGCAATCCATTAAAAACAAAACCGAAAGAATCGTACTAAACTTGAGTGTTTAATTTCATCAAAATGTTTTCCGAAGAAACCCCATTTTGGCGGGAAATAATCAGACCCTGCTAGAGAGATAGGAATAAATTTACAGCAAGTTTTAATATTATGTCATTTGATATTGATGAGAGAAAATTAAATAGACTGAACAAATACCATTATGAGAGCGTGTGTTAATCAATCGTGGCAGAATAACATAGTTTAATTTTCCGACCACGTCGTCGAGAGTTCGAATCCCACCATTCGACTATTGTTGACCATATCCTATCACACGTCTAGAGCTTAGTTGGAGTGGTGAAAGAAATATTAGTAAATTAACGAAAATCTGCTAATAATTAAAAATTAAGAGGTAACCTGGGGCCCAGTATACCTTACATGTAACTATCCACCTAAGGCTCGTCTAGTCGTATTGTAGTAATAAAATCATCTTAATAAATATATAGACTTATTTGAAATTAACATTAATGTTTTGTTAAATATTATTCTTACATTATAATTCATTTAGAAAATAATTGTTTAAACTCGTATTATTTATTATTTGTTACAGCGCCATCTATTGTTGCTATTAACGTATATGTACAAACTGATTTATTTAAATTAGGCAGTACTTACATATGACGTTGAGCGTGGCGTTGGCACGGATGACCTTGTGCATTTGCGCCGGGCCCACTTGGCACTGATACTCCGCGTCGTCCTCCAGCGACGCGTTCACGATGCGAAGGTTGTACACACCGTGCCTTCTGTCACCGAACATCGTGTACCGAGGGTAGCCGGGTATCACTGACGAAAAGCCTGCAAAGATAAAATCGATCAGAACAAGGACTACAAATATTTCAAACAAAGCAATTTTCCGTCGCTTGTTTGCCTCCTTCTCATAACACAAAGATATAAAAGTAACGATTCCAGTTCTGTTTTATTTAATATTAAATCGTGATACTAAAGAATACAACCATATAAAGTTAATAAACTATACACGAACCCTCAATATAACATTAATACACAAATTACACGGTATTATTAATGTATGCTTTTAATCGTAATATATAAATTTTCAACTTCCGGATTAAATCATTGAATTACTTTTTTTTATTTCTTTACGCACGTAATTGGTGTCGGCAATTGCTAAAGGTTAATTAGCGTGGTGACGTCACGAGCGAATGTCGCACCGTATTACATCGTATATATACCATATCAATTAAATTATTTGTCATTGTCGTATTATTGACTCTATTCGTAATCTCACTTGCCGTATTTACGGTAAATTGTGAACACAACAAACTTAACTAAAACTATATACTTGCCAGTAAGCGCAGACTGCGAACTTAAACAAAACGTTTGGCAAAATTAGGCGAGTGTCAGTGTGTACTGGAGAAGCAAACATTATAGAGGATAAGCTGTCAAGTTATTAAAAAAAGTAAAATATAAAGAGGTGTCAATAATTAGACAAAAGATGGCGCATAATTAAAAAAAGATCGTACATTAGTTCGAATTCGGATAACTTTGTTTTAACTATGGGCTAGTCCCCTAATAGGCTCTCGGTGGGAACATAAACCGACAACACTTAAATCTGTTAATATCTAAGATAGGAATACAATAAAAAACACTGCAAACTTCTGCTCGTTACCAGTGCTGCAACGACAAAGAACGCGCACAAACGTGTAGACGCGTGACAAACGCTTGCAGGAAATTCTTTGACGTATGTTTAAAAAACGCTCAGTCGAATCAGCAGCTAGACCTTGCCAACCTATAACAAGCTTACCCACCTATCCATGCATTTAGATTTGTTACGGTTCGTTCAGATTTGACAAGCGTATTGATTAGTACTATTTTATTGATATCACATCAAAGCTAGTTTTTAACTACCGTCTTAATCAAAAGTATGTCATCATCATCAACCTGCCCTTTTCCCTAAAGAGGATGGGCACAGTATGTACTTCATACATCTCTGTCAATCGTCATATCTGAACTCACACACTTCATACACATATCCTCTTTCACGCAATCCATCCACACCGTCTTCGGTCTTCCTCAGTGTTAACCAACATTAAGCCTATCTTTATTACCACTATGTTTTCTTTATCTGTGTATGCTATACTGCCAGTAACTTCTCAACATCTAATTGGTGGGCATTCTTAATAAATAAAGGATAGTATTTTCAATTTACAAATTGACGTTATTTTGTTGATTAAAACTGTAGAAACTTAAAAAATACAATCACAGGTAAAAAAAAACAAATTTGGTTTACAACAAACAACCCATTTGTTTTGTTATTTTCTCAAATAACATATATAATTGTTATAACCAAAATTCTCATTATTTTATAAACATTCACTGAAACAATGACATATGTTTGGTTTCAATAAGGATTTTTAATTTATCCATCCATTTGTTCCATTTATGATGTTAGTATATTTATATTCATTTACTAATATCTCTTGTAATTATTCTAAGATCTAGACTTGTGCTAGGATATTTAACAATAGTCGAATTGCGAGATTCGAACTCTCGACCACATGGTCGGAAATCATTACCTATTTCCCAAGACAATTGTATTAAACATATTAACAACACACTTCCCTGTTATTGCACAGAATTCATAACACAGGCACAGCACAGAAGGAAGTCGAAATGTAACTGTCCAGTGCACAATCAAAACCCTTTGCGGTGTTCCACTTGAAAAAAAAATGCTTTGTCTGCAAACTCTGTCCCTTCTTACAAATTAACTAATGAGGAACAAAACACAAAAACCGGGATAACAGTATAAAGCAATTCGCCGTCTATCTCCTCTGACCACTGACCGACTTCTTTCTCAGAAACATATTAGAAAACTGAATCCTATTGGTTATTACGCCCACGTCGTCGACTCAATACGCACGAAACGTTCAAACAACTGTAGCCTTTAAGGTGTTACACCGCGAACGGAGGCATTGGTACTTACAATCAGACATAGAATATTGCGTTGCCGTGACTTCGCGGTGTTGAGTTTAATTATCATTCCATAAAAGATTTGGTGGCGTATCCGCCGCGAAACAATTACACGGTAACTCGTGAACAGATTGTATAAAAAACTATAGAATTAATCACCCAATAGTGGCTGTTCAAGGGAAACTAGCGCTGTACAGCACTGAACTATAGTTGTTAAGTAAAAAAAATAACTACCTTACGATATTACGGAAGGCGATAGACAAGAAACAAAATTTAATTAAAATAAGTCTGAACGAAGCACCAGATGTAGAGGAATTGAGCAAATGGTTAGCAAGTTATGATGTTAGGAAGTCGAAGAATTTTATGTATGAATGTGGAGATACACCGGTAGGTGTCGCTAGGATGAGATAGATGGCGTGTGTCACGATTAAGGGAGTGACGACTGAGGTGAAGGAAGATCGACCAGAGAACGTAAACCAGGTTATGAAGCTTCCTGAGAAGCATAAAGAGTACAGGTTAATGAAAGTCAAATGAATTTCAAATATATGTAGATTCTACTCAAATTAGTATAAGACACCAGACTAGAATGAACATGTCATCATCAGCCTCTGTCTGCCCACCGCTGGACGTAGGCCTTTACATATCTTCCAGAGTACTGTGAAACATTTTATAAGAATAAGAAATTTTTAAAATCTCTTTCTTTCCATCTTATTTTCCGTATCGAAAAATAAACCTCTTTCCGTTATCTCAATCAGTCACTAATTCGACTTAATTCTGTTAATTCCTGACTTTTATAAGCTATGAGGATACCAACGTTAATTGGGTATAATTTGGATTAAAGTCAATCGGATTTCTTTTTAAATATTTTCCTTAGAAATTAGACAACCAATTATTAAACGAGGTGTCAAAAGGTCTAAGGGATTCAAACACAGGTTCTATAGCGCGTTCGCGGCCCGTCGTCACTGAGTACCAATCCCACTCACCCTAAAGAAGAGCCCCCTATGGGCTCGAAACTCGTCGGTACCGACACCGATTAACACGAGAGTTACGCCGTTATATAAGTAGTACAGTGAAATGTCTCACGAAAGTTTTAATAGTTTAATATTAATGACATACGAGGGTAAAAATATATAAAATATTGATAGATAAGTACGCTACAAGTTTGTATAAAACTGTTTCCACATTGGAACCTGGATCAACAAAGAATTGTTCAATAAATTAATATCAAACAAGTCAACATACACGTGCAATGTGTTACGTTGTCAAACTTAGAACATAAAGAAATGGACTAGAGAACGCTGTACCAGTTTTTGACGAGTAAGCTAAGGATGACAATGTGCATATGATGATGACTGCGTAAAATTAACTTACTTAAAAATTTGAACATTTGTTTTTAACTATACATGGTTGATACATCCTGTTCTTTAATAGTCTATGGTCCCAACGATGGCTTCACATTATATCTTTGTGTGTTTATTGTATAACATCGACCCAGCTGGCTTGTGTGCCAGCTATGTATGCGCCGGACTCTAAGGAAAATCAAGCAACAGATCTTAATTTTAGATTTTAAAGCTGTTACCTAAAAATTTCGGATTAAATCCTATTTTAAAGCCTGAATTTACTTCACTGAATTTTTTAAGAAAATTTCTGTTAAAAATTACTATATAAATTCTAGTTTTAGGCGTAATTTTTAACGAGAAAATATCTCATGAATGCCAAGTCGTATTAAGAAAGAACTTTTTAGGAATGTTATTCGGAAAGCTCTGTAACACAAAATTATCAACCTGCGCCTTTTCTCTATTGAGGGTCGGCACAGTATGTACTACACTTCCATACATCTGTTAGCCGTCATAACTGAACTCGCACATTTCTGACGCATATCCTCTTTCACACAATCCATCCACACTTTTTTCCGTCTTCCTCTTTCTTTACAGCCATCCACGTTCAATCTCATCACCTTCTCGTTTATGTGTTCATCACCTCTTCGCATTACCATACCATGATAACCATTTCCTACTTAATTTTCTATCACTGGCGTTACTTTCAAACTTCTCCTGCATACTCATTTTGAATTCTATCCTATGAATTAAAACTTTCGTGAAACTTCAGTTAGCGATGGATCGCGAACGCGCTATAGTACCAATCCCACTCACCCTGAAGAAGAGCCTCCGATGGGCTCGAAACTAGTCGGTATCGACATAGATCTACACGAGAGTTAAGCCGTTTTTATAAATAGAATTCTATCATTTTTCGTCACAACACACTAATACCAACACAAATATAGAATAAATTGTTGTAATATGAATGAAAAAAATATTTTTCACAAACAGTAGTAATAGATCGTGGTCCTGGCTGTATAATATTCTCTTACATTTCTAATACATCGGGCCATTGCTATTCAAAATATCAAGGCGCTCATAATATCAACGAAATTCGTCCCGTTCTCAACTGTTGACGGGCGTATTATTTAATCTACGCCCCAACATCAGAATTCGCAGGCGGCAAAGTAAAATTTCGTTGCGTAACAAGAAAATTACGCAAAGATTATACCCTAAACAACGAGAGTATCAAATTATATCTCGTTCCTCCTTAAGCGCGTATCGCATTGGTCCCTCGAGCAGGATACGCTGCGAGATGTATCACAACGAAGCGGTATTTCTTCACACTATAGTACGATAAGCATTTAGCTCGTAGAGTAGAGGTAATGCGTTTACTCTGTACCTTTCTAATTTGAATACTGGTGCTATTTGCTGTGCTTATACTGGTCTATGACTTCTGTACTAATTTGAATTACAAATTTAAAATAATCTAACTAACTTGGTACAAATTTCAGTTATTTGTGTAGTGAGAGTTATTATTGTTAGTTTTTGAACAAAGTTCGTCGGTAACGTTCCACCCATTGCAGTTTCCAACAATACTATTCGTAGTTCTTTCAACACATTTGAATATTCTATTTTACACAAATAATACACAAGTAGCTAATGTAAGAATTTTACGTATCTATAACTTCATTAATCTATGAAAAATAAATAAGTTCAAATATTTACCAAGTGCGAATCCATCCTTGGCCCATTGCACTTGACCTGCTAAGTTGGCAACGGCACACTCGAGCACAGCCTCAGCGCCTTCCTGTACCCGAAGGCTTCGTGGTACAACCCGGAAGTACTGCTGCTGAAAGGCACACGCGCTCGCTAGGACTGAAACAAAAGAAAATTAGATGTCAGTTGTTTATGTAAAAAGAATCTGAAAATCAGAAGATAGAAATTTGCAAATGTCAATAGATGGCGTTATTATCAATCCTAAATTGATTTGTTAATATTTTTGAGTAGTTTTTTCTAATACTTCTAATAATGTAATCTTAGTGCAAATATTCAGTAAAAAATATATCTTAGTATTCAGACATTTCTATAATTATCATATGTTAATAATTTAAAGTAAAAAAAAACGATATGGAAGTCGACATCAGCCAGTTGTCAGACAATGGACTCGCTACATTGGAGGCTAATACGATCTGGGCGAGTGGCGAGTGGCGAGTGGGTGACAAGTGATACTTATAAGGCGACGCGACTGTCACTTGAAAGGTGAACGCTCCTTTACGGTATGGTGCAATTTTCTTACGTAATCCGGTGCCAGCAACATTTATGATTATAGAGATAGTAAATGTAGTTTTAAAAGCTACATTCTGTATAATGTAATTGGAAACTATTAAAAAAAAACCCCGTGGGTGAATAACAATGAAATTAGATATAATGTACACAGGTACATGTACACTACTTAAAACTATTTAAAATTTTCCAAATTTTTTCTAAATTCATTATTTTTTTTTCTAAATTCACCCACAATTAGAAACTATTTAAAAAAAAAAACCGTGTTACACAGGTACATTACATCTAATTTCATTGCTATTCACCCACGGTTTTTTTTTTAAATAGATTCCAATTTCAAATTTGAAATTCCGTTCGTTATACCACATTGTGCTGGACACATTAGGTCGTATATCATTCCTATTCACCCCTGGAACATTTTTTAATCAGTGGCTGTTTAATACAAGATTGCGTTCGTTATTGTAATATTGCTGGTAATTATTTTATTTGCCAACCGATCTATTGGGTTTTAAGAAGTTGTTTTATTGTTTGTAACTTGTGCCAGGAGATAAAGCGCAGTTTACACTGGATACTTTAAGCGAGCTCGTCAGAAGCGCGCTTGAATTAGCCAAAGCGTGTTAGAACAATTGCCGCCACAGTGTGCGCCGAGCCCTAGCGAATGTCCTTGTTTGTCCTTAGGATATACCTTCTGGAGATAAACTTATGTTAGATTCATACTATCTTGTATGCGTAGATTATAAAACTAGAAGTGCGTCCGGATGGTGTGGTAACTGAACATTATATTAAATTTTTTTGCTTTGAAGTCCGGACAGTTTTGACTAGTATCTAAATTAGTAAGGTTACCTAAGTCAAAAAAGTAAATTCGCCATGTCTAGTTTACGCATTACTGTTTGACAGAATTCCTTACTAAAACACGTGACATATAGCATTTAGTAAATATTGTTGATTATATCAAGATTTGGATTCATAAATGTAAGAAATGAATATCGATAAATTATCAAAGGAAATAAAAGTTTTATCGTAAATATTGTAGAAGTTGCAAGATGTGACAACATTAAACCGGTAATTATAAGACGACACACACACACATACACATACAAGCACACGCATGACAATTATGAGTGTAGAAAATTATTAATTCACCCACACATATGAATGTGCGGAGAATCGAATTTGAGATCTAATTCTATTAGTGTTACAGTTCAAATTGGAAAGTAGCTCGTTGTTTAGCGAGGCGAAGTCAGCGTCGATAGTTACAAACGGGATCGGGATAACCGCTTATTGCTTTTGAATTTAGAACGCTTAGTTGCGGTCAAAGCGTCGTTGGGAAGTTAAATAGAAAGTTATTAGAAATTTTATTAGCGGCCAGTGTTGGGATTACGACAATTTTATTGTTTCTATTTTGAGTTTCGAACGAATGATACGATAGCAATTTATTTATTTTTTATTGAGAACTGTTTTTTTTTATTTACTGCTAATTGAAAAATGCAATAGTTCATGGGATTTCATTTTATTAAATATTTTCCACTCCAACTATGCTTTAGTGTTTAGTTAACAGTCGAATGGCGGGATTCGAACTATCGACCATGTGGTCGGAAATCCATATCCTTAACTATTAGGCTTGCATAAACCTTCTGGTTCTATGTAAAGAGTGTATAATCTAAAAAATAATTTCATTAGAGATCTTAGATTTTAATAGCATTGAGAAAAACTTTGAAAGTTAATTATGAGAAAGTGCCGTTCAGCCAGCAGGGAAGCAATGTTCTCGGATTTCGATAAAACGCCCCAAAATACTTCTAACAAAGAAAGCTCCGAACTCGATGGAGACCGTAAACTTTTCGGGCTGGTGACGAAGAAAAAACTCAGCAAAACATCGTACTGAAGTTAGAAATGTCCGCAGCGTCGGAGAACTTTCTGGAGTATTTAGTTTTATTTAAGTCAATTATCTTGACATCCCTGCGACATCGGACACTGGCTTCCTTTCGAGTTTTTAAATAATTTCATTTCTTCAAAATATAATAAAACATCTGTAGACGAAGAATTTTTAATAATAACGATATAAATGTTTTAAGATTTCGATACTATGATGCGAGAAAATGAAAGTCGAAAGAAATAATTCCAGTTCTACACTCGTGCTAGCATATAGTTGGAGACAATAATCCATTAGCGGGATTTGATCTCTTGACTATATGATCGGAAAACAGTACCCCTAATCATTAGGCTATAGACGCTTCTTCAGACTGATCTGGGGGATAAAATGATGCGTCTTCACAGTCTATGGTAAGGACAGAATGATTTAAATAATACTGTAATAAATATGGTTATTAAAGTCTACAATATATCAATACAATTTTTTTTATAATTTTCCTTGTAAAAGACAACTCAAATTAAAAGAAAATGGAGCTTCAAATCATATCCAAATTTCCTATGTAATAATATGGTTCTATGTAAGAATTTTACCTAATACATGAAATTTCATACATATAACGACACACGAAGGCATTTCCAAAGGCTGTATCTAATCAGTAATAACCCTATTATGTAATACGGTTCGGAAATTCGAGACTCGATTAAGTAGCAAAGTTACTATAACTTAGCTAACAAGGCTTCAACAATACCTTTAACAGGGTACGATTGGGACCTAGTTTAGATTAGTCTAGCTTCATACCTATACCTTGATTTACCTTGACCCTTTAGTCGGAGCTGTATTTCTACTTTACCTATACAGGATGTATGACAGTTTTTTTTTTATTTCTACACAACCTTTAAGTTTAATACTACGATAACAGCCTAAAAACAATCGTAAGTGTGAGGCTAGTGTCTACAAAAAGAATTACATGAATCTGTTGCATAGTTGCTGAGATCTTTTGTAACAAAGTTGAAAAAGTTTCAACATTATCAGCACACTATACGTCCCAACTGAGGCGCTCAAAGCCTACCCTATTAAGAAGGGTGACTAGACTATATTCAACAGTGGCCCAGTGCATTGACTTCACACATATCTTGGAACTTCACCGCAGATATGTGCAGGCATCACGATGTTTTTCTTCGCCTTAAAAACATCGGAAAAATGTAAATATGAAATTAGAAAATCGGAAACACTATGTATATGACGGGGATCGAACCTGGACAATGTTTAGTACGGTACGTGTAGATATAGATAGTGTTGAAGATAAAAAAAGAAAGAAAATTAATTTCAGCCAATCGCAATGAGCTTAACCGGTGACGAAGAATTGTGTTCCCTTTATTCCCAGGGGTCTTATTAAACGAGGAAAATGAGGCAATTAATAATAGAAGGAAAAATGATGATATCAATTAGGGTTGACGGCGGAGTGACAGATAGTGGGCCCTACTACGGGATATGGTACGATAATCTTCGAGAGAGTTGTAACAATGTATTTAATAGCAGTTGTTTTCAAATGACAAGTGACGATGATGATGTCCTCTGTGACCTATCAATGGCGAACTTTGCTATTTACAGGAGTGGGATCTGTGGTGACTTGCCGAAGTTAGTCTTAAAGGTACAATAATATCGCACATTACAACCGGCCTAAGGAAAAGTGCAACAACATAAACAAAAAATATGCATTTATTATTTACTTAATTATACTATGTTAATGAAAATATACCTCACTGTTAATGTAGTTGGATAATATTAAATACTTTTATATAACAGTGTAGTTTATTTTTAATTCATTTTGTATTATAAATTGATGAAATTTCATTACTATATATTGTGCAATTTACTTAGGATTATCAAACTGTTTTTAAAATTTGATCAAACTAGTAAGTTGATGCCAAAAAGAATTTTCTATCTCTATCTCGAACAGACAACCAAGAACGCTGATTTACTATCGAGATGAGTTTCCATAGTAGGAGATTTACTTTATACTTGGTATAATGCATTAATAGGAATTAGACACAAGTGATAGACAGGCTTTACGCCAATCCGGTGTTTGTTTTGAGCATGATTGAACGGTGGGATACGTCGCTTTCAAAATTGTTATAAGGTAAAAATTCTCCGTACGAGTTTGTGGTTCATTGAATGTTTAGTATAGTATCATTACTTTTATTGTAGAAATCCGTCGATGGAACGCAAACTCTAAAGTTAAAACTATACAATAATAAAAGACGATCTTAAATAGCAGAAGTATAAACACACATATGGCGATAAATTAGGTTTTTTTTTCAAAGTAACAGCAGTGATGGAGAAACAAAGAAACAAATAGAAAGATGATGAGCATATAAACAAGAAGATGATGAGATTAATTGTGAGTGGATATAAAGGTAGAGGAAGACTGTGTGGATGTATGATGCGAGAGACAAGGTAAGGGAGTTTAGATATGACGGCATGAGTAAAGGACAGGTTAACGATAACTAAGTTTTGAAGAATTTAGTGGTACACCTTCACGCAAAACACGCTCTAGTCGTGGAGTTACGGAAAACATAGCCCCATCGAAATAGTGGTACACCTTTGAAAGATAAAAACGACCTCTAGTGGCAAAAAGAGGTAGTAAAAATTGTGACTAAAGTTATGAATAAAGGGCGTGTTATGTTAACCATATTAGTTAAAGTGAAGGGCGTTAGATAATGACTAAGTCAAAAAGGTTGACTAACAATATCTCAATTAGGTTAAACTATTTAAGTTTTAGTCATAAAATTAGTGACCAATTTAATAAATCCGGCTCCGGTATCGATAAATGTTTAAAGTAGGTAACAGACAATTTACATGGTGCAATATAATTTGTAATAAAGTGTTATGTAATTCTATTCCGTTTTAAAATTTATATTTCGTGAAACAAATAAATTGCCTTGCTTGTATATAATGTAAATACATACGTTATATTATTAAATAAACGAAACCCTAGACAATGAGAACGAGAAAACAAATAGCTAACTAGAAATTTAAAAAAAAACTTGATCAGGATTCTATATCTTTTCGAGAATATATATAATATCTATGACAAATTTCATCAACATCTATGAAATCGTTTTGGTGATAACTTCTATCACAAATCTAACCTTTCAAGAAGATATACTATGGACATTATAAAAAGCGTCAAAGGTTAAAAAAAAATCGATATCAACCGTAGCCTTGTGAATATATGTCGCTGGCACTTTCGTCTTTCGAGTAGACGTTTAAAAAAAGTTGTGATTATTGGAAAACAAAAGAGTAACGATGCGAAACTGTTTTTGCGAGTTTACGCGTCTGGAGTACAGTCAACGTTCCCAGCCTCCTTTGTGTTGGCTGTTATTGTGGACGCATGGTCTCTCACGGTCTGTTACTTTGAATCTAGAATTTGACACGTTCTTATTTTGAGAAATCGAGATTTTATAGTAGGGGACTGAATAAGTGGAGAGATGACGAAGCAAAGGTACATTACTTGGTTATGAATGATGATTAAATATGTTTAAGTTCATCGGATCGGATTAAACGATTATTAGCCTTTGTCTGTTGGACCTACATCTTTCCCAATACTTTCTACAGTATACAGGCCCGCATCTTCCGCATCTAACGAATTGATCTTAGCTATAAATAATTAAGTTTTTTCTCGGAATCAAAAACAATTGTATTAATAAAGTCTTATCTTTCATCTTCTATTTATATTTATATAAAAATGAATTACTGTTCGCTAGTCTCGCTAAAACTCGTAAACGGCTAAACGGATTTATATTATCTTGGTCTTGGAATGTTCGTGGAGGTCTAGGAAAGGTTTAAAAGGTGAGATAAATTAGTAAAACTTCCGTGAAATCCTTAAAAATAGCCCTTTTCCATTTCCCATACAAGCGTTTTTTTCCGAGGAGGAAATGTTTTTTTTTTTGTATTTCCTAATAAATTCAACAATCTGTATATTTATTACCTTTAAGGGGAAACTGAGTTCACGGGATCAGCTAGTAAATAATAATATTTAAGTTCATAGTTTAAGTGATCGATTCCAGTCTAAAATTTAGTTACTTATTTTATTGGCCCGTGTGTTTGGTTGAACGTTCATATTGTGTATTCTGCATGGTTTTAAGTAGAAAGGTGAAATCTCATTAAATGCATAGAAGTTTGTTGTTAGAACCAATTTGATGATTAGAAAAAGGGTCGAGCAATTAAGGTCTTGTAATTAAAAGTGGCCGCCGCCCGCCCTAAGTTAGGGCGGAATTATCGCCCGCCCAAAACTCTATTGTAAGGGAATTTCAACTTTTCATCCGTTAAAATATTAAATTAATTCCGTGAAACAAGCCTTCGGATATTGCGTAATTTCAGGAGAGGGGATTCTTTTGGGATTACATGGTTACTGATACGCTTCGATAGGCTTTTGTTTTAGAATGTTTTGTTTTTAAATGTTTGTTACCGTTTAAATGGTTTTTTTTTACTCTTCTACTATTCGAAAGAAAACGAACGTCTTCCAATTATTCACTGAAAAAGGAAGTATGGTAAATTATTTTTTTAATCATATTAAACTAATTTTGTACCTGGCATTGTTTAAATATTGATTTAAAATTAAAAGATTTGACTTCGTAGTTATATAAACAATGTTCAGTCTTATTGTTTAATGATTTTTCATATTGAATAAGCAATTGTTTTACAAGTAACATTAAAAAAAAAATTAGAATGTACACTCGATTGCATGAAAAAGGGCACGATACTTGAGCTGCTGAAGTGGGGACGTTGTTTTTAATTAAACTTAAATCAGTACTAATAAATATCGCCCCTTAATTTATGAGTACCTTTTGTTATATTAAATTATTTGCTGACGATTGTAAGAGGAGAGCTTTTGTTTATTTGTGTTTACCGAAACAAGGTCAGTATTGAGTTTATTAGCAAACGTATTGAGGCAGGGAAGAAAAATATGGAAATGAAATTAGCAAGTTTTGTATTTGCTACCGTAAATATTAAGCAACTTCTGTTGGTTTTTTTTTATTACCAATGACCCCATGTTAAGGTCAGTGTTAGATTATTAACAGAACTTAGAACTTATTGTGAATTGAATTAAATTTGTAATTTCCTTATTTGTATAGCTTCGTGACTGATTTCATATAATATTAACTAACTTAACTTTTACCTGTGCTATATATTTTTGTTTCTTTTCCGTCAAAATTTATATTAGAATGGAATTGTAAATGGGTCCAACTAAAATCGTTCTTACTGCCTAAACTTTAAAGTCTGATTTTATTCAACTTACCACATATGGTGATGAACAATTTTGACACTTTGACACACATGGTGATGTCTTGAACACTCACTGCACATAACGTCAACAACTGTCAGTGATCACCTCCACATCTTGTCACTGAGCATCACATCACTAAAGTCACTTGTCCAAGATCTTTTGGCGTAAGTTTACTTTACTACGTGGTCACTAATGTGTTGTTATTAACACAAAGTCCGGGCCATCTGTAAAGAAAATTACAATGTTAATAATAAAGATAAACTAAATTATAAATAAAACATGTTTATCTATTTTAATTGAATAAATTCTGTCCGACTTTATTTACGATAACTTTTGCCCGTTTTCGTCTAAAAAAAAAATCTAGTAACATGTCATTTAAGTATAATGTAGCTTTTAAATGGCAAAAGAATTTTTGCAATTGTTCCATTAGTTTTTGAATTAATTCGTTACAAAAACATACCTAAATCTTTCATATTTAAGATATCTGCCCAGTACACTGTTTATTTTTTATTGTCAACGCGTGTGCAAAAACATATCGCCATCTCTATTATTCCCCTTAAAAGAACAGAGACAAAACAATATCTTGATATCTCACCTCAGTGAATTGTACCTCACAAAATCAATACGAATAGAACACAAGAAATAAATTCAGTACAAAGCTATTTATAGTGTTCTTTAGAAATGTTTAAAAATTCCGTACACACCACATTCTAGCAGGGACCGAGCCTGTTAGTTGCAAGGCAGGTTCGCAAGGAAGTTTAATGTACCCACATATTTAATAGTTTTTATGCTACTTGTAATTTAGAAATGACGCAAAATACCAAATAAAAAATTAAACAGTATACTATAATTGGATAGAATTGAGAATTGTATTATACATACAAATAAATTTTAAACTTCAAAAATTAATTGTGAAATTATGGCTGCCTTTGTTCTTCGAAACGTCTGGATCTTGTGTGACGGGACTTTTACTAGGAAGTAGCTGATGTATGCGGGAGTGACGTAGGCTATTTTTTAAGTTTGAACTAAGAGAGACGTAGGTTATTATTAAAGATGTAATATTCATTAAATAAAGGTAATGCTAAATCAATGACAGATATTGTACATTTTAATGGCTGACAGTGTTTCCAGTCAGTGTCAATTTACTATAGCTATTTCATTATAAAATTTATATCCCTAATTCGAAATTCAAAACGGACACAAGCTATAAAATACAACAAAAAAGCAAAACGAGTTGGCTTGTTAAAGTTGATCTAGTCGAAGTAAACAAAAAACGTCGAAGGGAAAAAAAAAACGGTTTTTAGGAGAGAAACTGGCGTCGTAAAATTATAACGACATATTAAATTCGTTGATGAAAAAAACGTTACGTTACGGCCGTGTTGTAAAATTGACGCATAATTCCCTTTTCCCAACTGAGTCGTAAATACGGTCGCGAAATAAATAAAAAAAAATGACTAACTCCCTTTTTAATGATGTTTTGGGACGATAATGTTGGCGAGGGGATATTAAGGGATTTTAAATAGTCGAATATATTACGATGCAGCGTGCATAGGCTTCCCGCGAGATGGACCTATGATCTGGTCAAGTTTGCGGGTATATGTAATATGTTATTAAAAAGACTTAACTTATTCATAATTTTAAGTTTTTAATTTTGTTCAATAAATTTGATATATTTTAAAGATTTGTGAGAAATCGGAGAAAAGTATTTAAGTTCTAGGCAATCGACGGGACTTTTACTAGAAGGTAACTCAGGCAATTTTTTTTACTGACAATGTCGCGGGAAAACGCTAATTCAAAATAATATCGTGACAGTTTACTAACTTCATTTAGTTTTTTTTTTAAAGAATGATCAAGAAAGTTCGGTCACTGGCCGAAAAAAGGCAAAAGCAAACTTTATAAGACAAAAAAGTCTATCAAACCTTTACCAAAAACCGGCTCGCTACCATCTGGTTGTAATCAATTCCAAATTCAAACTATCGATTCGAATTAATTTGAATATTAAAACCGCCGATCTGTCTAGGTTCGAAATTTAAAATATGGAAGCTAGACGTACCTAATGATGTCATGGAGCGGGCCCACTCGGTGAGAAGTCATTAAGTAATTCTTAAAAAAAAACTTGAATCGAGATTGCCACATACTATCTTTTTAACCCACGCTAAGCCTATTTGGGTGCCACGTTTGGTACAAGTGAAAGCGTACTATCTTATTTGGTACTTCTTACATTTGATAATTTTTAAATTCATCATCATCATCATCATCCTCACTATACGTCCCCACTGAATGGCTCAGAGCCAACCCTATTATTAGGAGTGATTAAGTCATAGTCAACGCTGGCCCAGTGCAGGTTGACTTCTCACAAATCTTTGAATTTCTTCGCCGATATGTGCAGGCGTCACGATGTTTTCTATCAAAGGGAGAGCGTCGGATATTGTACACATAACATTCGAAAATAAAAATACATATTGGTACAGTTCGGGGATCGAACCTGGACAATGTCGAGTGTGTTCAAGCACCTAACAATTTCTTCACTGACAATTAAATTCAATGAATAAGTTGAAATAGGAGAAAAAACATACGGATTTCAATAAGAGAATATGAATGTTGTTTAGGTTAAATAAGGTTTTATTGGAAGTTTCGTAAAACGGGAAGCTTTTAACTTGGGCCATGCCAAAACTGTATGGAGGCGTAACTTTGTTTGTGTGGGGCAATTATGTCTCGGCGTATGTCTGTGCGTTTGCTCAAACCTTTTGTTACTAAGTTTGTTGAATTCATCTTTTGTACTGTTTGAATAATCTGTAAGATAGTTTTGTTTGAATTAATTATTTTCTTACATTCCTTAGTTTTTCTATCGTTCCCATATATTGTGTTACGTTTGGTTTTGTAAACACGGCAGCTTCGTACTGTAGGAATGTTGTTGACATTATTGCCTCCAGTCCACGGGGACATTGTTATAAATAGTTTTATAAGAAATATATATCATTAAGAGAATGTTTTCACTTTAGTAAGAATATTATATAAACAATTATAGTACCTAAATTTTTACATACAAATTAATTTTCATCATAATGTACATAACCTCTATTATTTGGTTGTTTACGAAAAATGTTACTGATCTGATAGCTATTAAAAAAGCTATATTTCAATAGCTCCGTTACAATGTTTGAAGCGCCACTAGCCTAATGGTTAAGGGTACGGACTACTCATCTAGCGGTCGTGGGTTTGAATCCCGCCATTCAACACACACAAGCTTTAAACTTACCAAGAATGGTTACAAAAAATTATCGGTAAATTCAAAAAATCTACGAATATTTAAAAAAAGAATGTACATATCCTTGTCGGACTGTAACTGTTCTTGTCATTTAACAGACATAAGTAGATTTTATCTATGTTTCAAAAGCTAAATTTATATTTTCCAGATTGTCGAAACACTCACTGTGCATTGTGTAGCCGAACACTGACATGTGTAGATGTATGAATGTGGATGAGGTGTAGGACGTTATAAAAATGTATGGTTACTGTTTTCCCCTGTATTACAGGCGTGAGTATGTTGTGTCAGTGCTTATCGTAATAAGAGTGTCTTACCGGACCAAATAACTTTATGGCTGTACTATAACGTATTTAATATTGCCTTGTTCGTGGCCAAAAATTGAATACATAATAAATTAATGTGTACATATTATAAATATTGAAATCACATTAAGCTGGCAACTATTATATATAATAATGGCATAATAAAGCGGTATCGTAACAATTTTATATGTTAGTAAAACATACTATATTGCCTGGTAATAATGTAGCTGTACTGTAATTTAATTTACGATGGTGTATAAAAACTTAGTTCCAAATATAAAAGGTCTGTGTGGAAGACCAAGTTGGATAAAAAGATTGCCTTAAACATATAATGAGATTCATATAATAATTAAAATAGCCTAATGGATAATAGTACGGTGTACCGATCACGTGGTCGTGAGTTCGAATCCCGTCAATGTTGTAGTAAACCATATCCTAACACAAGTCTAGAACTTAGTTGGAGTACAAGAAATTTTAGTAAAATAACTAAAATGTTAAAGTTTAGATGTATGGATGGATGTTTGTTAGAAGAAAACGGATTCATCGATAGAAAAACAAACTTGCCATGATTTTATTTTTGTCCTCGCAAAAGATGTCGCTCGTGTAACCTTTTTTATTGTAAATTTTAATTATACCTGGCCGATAACAAATGAAAATTTGGTAACAAAAATTATTCGTAATTCAAAAAAAACCGAAGACGCCAAGACATTTGCAATAACCGAGCCATGTGCCGGCGCCGTGGGAACAGAAGCCGACATGTGTACGACAAGTGACGCTATACTACTGCTGTCCTTTTTTACCAACCACTGACCAGTCCATATGTAACTATTTTTTTTTTACTTTTATTTCACGTTTGATTTGTGTCAACTAATGTTCTTTACATTTTGGATACCAATCGAAACTATAATCACAAAATACTGCTGTCTCTGTTGTTTATAAGAGAATTAAAAGGATACTAATATATTTCTGTAACGTTTCGACAACGGACCCTCACAATTAGACATTTAAATATAGAAACAAGAGTTTGTACAAAAAAGAAGTTAAAATATTTGAATATAGAACCTCAATTCTTTTTATTACGAAAAAGAAAAAAACAGCATTTGAATATCGAACAACGATTCTTTTTATTTAAAAAAAATAAACACAGCCAGTGTGTCGAAGAATAAACTGATCGGGGAGCGAATAAGATATCCCTCGATCACGTCAACTGATAAAAAATATGCTAATTTTATGACTATCACTAAAAAAAAGATTGTGCAATAATTATAAATGGCCGGATGTAATCATTTAAATTTGTTACTTTAATGGTTTAATATTTCAATATTTCTTATTCAAAATTATTAAACCAGCTTCACATCGAACCATTGCTACTTAGGGTCCTTTAAAAATCGAGTAACATTTGTAGTGTTGCCAGGGCATCAGTGATCACCTCGATGATGCCAATCTCTTATAAATACAGGGTGTATTGAACTTCAAAGCAACACATATTGAACGATGATTCAACCGACTACCATATTGTGCGAATTCCAATAGGAAATGCAAAACGAACTGCTGCTTCAGAATTCTAATTAGGTGAAGTGCATCGCAATGAAACATCCGCTATAATGTTAATAAGACTATTCCTAGTAAAAATACTAATAAATTGACTTTATCGAGTTTTATCGCGGGATTGTTTCTGTTACTAACGAACTTTGTTTGTGTACAATTTAAAACTATAGTCAAGAGCAATGAACGCGGGTCGCCTAAAGAAAACTAAAATCTTGAAAAGTAAGACTGCTTAATCAAATGAACGGTGTTTAATAGACAATATAATACCCCTTAATTCAAAGTAATATAATGTGTACATCACCAAATGTTGTTTATTAAAAATTACATGAATTACACTTAAAAACAGATTACGAAAAAAAAAG
Source organism: Papilio gigon (assembly GCA_027563995.1). NCBI lineage: Eukaryota > Metazoa > Arthropoda > Insecta > Lepidoptera > Papilionidae > Papilio > Papilio gigon. The sequence continues at coordinate 547,936 of JAODUI010000020.1, read as the reverse complement.
TCAAGTTCAGTAATTTCGTTATTCCGTATTCGAAAGTCTTCCTTTTACAAATTTGATTTTTTATGACGTAACCTTGCAGTAATTAAGAAGTGTTAATACTTCAATTTAAGGTGTATTATATTGTCTCTTAAACACCGTTTATTTTATGAAACTATAATACTTGGTTCTAAATTTATTCATACAATAATTATTTATTTTTAAGTGACCCGGATTCATTGCTCTCGTGTGTAATAGAAAATTAACAAGTATCGTGACAGATAGATAATCAAAAATTAAAATTATACATTGTGTGTATGAATTGTTTTTTTTTATGTTACATATAGTAAAGCATTTTAATTCTAAAATAATAAAAAAAACATTTTGCTGTCGACTCGCGATGCATTCGAGAGTCGATGTCCACCATCGCACGACACGAGAATGTACAAACATTTTAATAATACGTTCTCTGACGTCAGTTTAAACATCAACGTTTTATTCCAGCCGGTGGCTTTTTGATTCACCCGAAATTTAAAACAAGCATTCAAATATGGAACAACACAAAATGGAACATATTTTTTTTAGCGTATTCAAAAAAAAAATAACCGCCGGCTTTGAAAAAAAAAATCGCCAGTAGTATTGTAACTTTTTAATATGTCTGGCAACTTAGTATTTGACATACTGAATTAAAAAAATAAGTGAGTTACAGTATGTTTGTATTGGGCACATGTGGCTGCTAAATATGGAAGGCACATTGCCTCAACGCGGGAGTCTTGGAGCTGTTATACAGGGGGGTCAGGAATTATTTATTTTTATTCTATTTACATTCTCGCAAAACTTTAATGCAAATATGGAAACGATAGAATCTTGAATACAATTTCTATTTTAAATTCTTGGCACGGGATAAGATCAAATGAGGTTTATTTAAACATCATTGTTTGAATTTAAAAAGATATGTCGAGACGTGATAAATGCATTGTTTTTCATTTATGTGAAAAATACAAATTTAAATAAATACAAATTGAAATGACCAAAAATAATTTAATTTATTCATTATTTTAAAAGATTTACGTAACATTTTTTTGAAAGTACCCACAGGTATATGCTACAAAAAATTACTAACGATATAAATTAAATTGTAATATAGCAGTATTTAATAGTAATCCTAACATCAAATACAACGCACAGGGTTGGCGGCCAGAACAGGTTAGATACCATTTGGAACAGGTTTACGACTAACTTCAAGAACTGCGTAATTCTCTGCTTATCCTACTCACGGTAGACCAAGATTTCTTTGACCAAATCGATCTATTTTCAGCATCTAAGTCAAATCCTCCTTCATGTCACCCTACTCGCTATCAATTTCCCTAACAACCCCTAACATATACCCTATAGTAATAAAAACCAATTTAATTTTGTTACGTCATTAGTACTCCATTTGTATTTACTATTAATAACTTAAAATTACAGTAAGGTAAATAATACGAATGTAATAAAATCAATTAATCCATTTATCATCATCGGTCTTCGACTGCCATCATCCAGGATACTCCCGCAAACTTGACCAGGTCATAGGACCATCTTGCGGGAGGCCTACCCACGTTGCACCGACCTGTCCGACTCCATACTAAATTGCAACAAATGTAAACCTAAAGATCGAAATTTGCAGTTCACACATTTTTTTTCATACATAAAATACCCGAGATTGGTCTAAGTTTTTAATAATACTTGTACATACAAAAATATGTCAACTCGACTATAACCGACCTACTTTATACACCCTGTATAAAAAGTGTGACATGCGATATTAAAAAAAAAATATTGTTCCATAGAATATCAGACCAACGGACTCGGATATAAATAATAACAGAGCGCGTTTAATTTAGAATTCGCAGTATGAGATAAAAGTACGTTGTTACAATTTCATGATTGTCCTCGGAAGTATTACAAGGAAATACTTGTACTAAGGGCACGCGAACAAGGTGATGAGGTTGGACGTGGATGGCTTTACAGGTAGAGGAAGACCCGAAGGTGGATTGTGTGAAAGAGGATATACGTAAGAAGTATTTGAGTTCAGATATGAGCTGACAGAGATGTATGGAAGAGTAAACAGTGGTGACACTACGAAGTGAAAAGGGCAGATTGCTCATAAACTAAATGTAAAACGGCTAACACTCAGTTATCCAGTAGCATTAACTAGTTTTAGTGAGAGACACGCCACGACCGCGAAATGATACTCTGAAGAAGAGTCTACGGTGGATTCGAAATTAATCGGTAACACCGGGTTACTATATTAGTGTTATCTGTTTTATATTCATTGAGTTTGAAATCCTTTGAAGTTTGTTGTTGTCAATTAAAATGTCTCAACTTTTTTATTTATGTACTTATTGAAATAAAACAAACACGAAACGTTAAGTGAAATTTGTCAAAACTCATTGTTGAAAACCGCATGAATATCAATTAATTAGTTTCTGAGATTAGCGTGCACGAACATACAGACAACACGACAAATAGACAATATCGTTTAATAGTTTTCTTTTATGTTGTAGTACAGACACCAATGAGAAATGTGTTACATGTGAAAATTGCTAGCAAGTTAAGAACGCATTCATCGAAATTTCAAAAGTAAGTTTAATTTTACAAAATACTTTAAAATGACGAAAAAAAACCTTTATAATATCGCACCCTTATTGGTAACTAAGGTGCGGTAACTTTGCGGTCATCTGACGGCGGATGTCCATCCTGTCAGGTTTCTTACAACCGGTTCAATCCGGAGTCAACGAGTTCGATTCCGTTTTATTTTACATTTTTATTTTTCGCATCGAACGCGCCTCGTAATAGATACATCGATTCCCACAGAAACAGGTTTTGTAAGACGATTATTAAATTACTTTTTAATTGCTTTTTTTTAAAAAGTGAACTGTTTGTGATATTGCAGGTTTGTATATAAATAAAAACTTTTTCTCACGCCGAATCCTTAGTGAAAAAATATCGTACCCTATGCGTTTTTATACCATGCACAGGCGTGCATAAATCTCGTTAGAATGTTCTTCGGAAGCAATATAAGAATTGTAACCAAAAAAAAACCGCACCATTTCAAATCATTAGGCGTTAGTTCAATGTTGGCATTTCTATGGTATTATTAATATTATATCCTTTCAAAAATACGGAAAATCTAGGCACAGAACCTACATTGGAGACATCAAAAGATATCTCTTCAGTACAAGCACCTCGTCATATA
>JAODUI010000020.1:527825-544648 GCA_027563995.1 Papilio gigon | reverse complement strand
ATACGGAAAATCTAGGCACAGAACCTACATTGGAGACATCAAAAGATATCTCTTCAGTACAAGCACCTCGTCATATACTGGCAAATATTTTTAAAAGAAAATAGGGCATGGGCCGTAGAGTCACAAGGTGATCATCGACGTCCAGACATCTGCTGTACCAGAGGAAACACAGTTGCGTCGCCTTTGATAAAGTACGCTCAGTTTGCGAAGAACCCTACGTCGTGTTGTTTTGGAAATACCGCCGAGGGATATTATCAATCCAAACCAATATTATTTTTATAACGGAAGAGGGCAAACGAGCGGCGGGATCACAAAGTGATCATCGACGTCCATGGACATCTGCAGTACCAAAAGAACTACAAATTCGTTGCCGGACTTTGTGAGGTACACTCGAGAGGTTTTCTAACAAATTTTCGGTCCACAGTACTTCATTTTATGTAACATGTTATCATACATGACATCTGTACACAACCACGGTGGGCGTATGTTCTTATCAAAACAGACTGGACATTGTCATCACCGCCCCGTTAGAGTTTCATGACAATCATTTTGGACAATGACATACCTTATCTGGAATGTGTGGAGATTATTCGCGACAGAGAAACATTCAAAGCAAAGTTTGAATTTATCTCTGTCTGTGTTATATAAAATCAGAGTACTTCTAAATTACTAATTAATGTTTCTGTTATGGTAAGAAATAACATAATGAATCAGTCCAACTTAAAATACATTAGAATTGTAGTTGACTAAGAAAATAATAATAGAACATTTTTATATTTCCCGTTGACTCAGATTCGAAAAGATGGGACAGATTAGTTTAAACGATCCCCAATGTTACTCATCAAATTATTTTTTTTTTATTTAGAAGGAAAAAAATAATTTCAAATATAAAAACTAAACTATTATCTGGTCTTAAAACTACCTTTAAATTAAGCTAGAAAAGTGGTTAGTAGATGTTACTGGCGGCTACATTAGTGTGGAGTAAAACAAAAGACAAACGCTAAGTAACTCACGCACACATACTTCCAGTACACGTCCCATCAAAATCGGTCCAGACATTTCGGAGATTATCTATAACCAACGTGAACTAGCAGACAGACATTTTTTAATCAGATTTTTATTATAAAGAAGGCAAATACATGATATTCCCGATTTTTAATGACATTATTTATTAATTGTATAGATGTAAATAATAAAATGATTTTATAAATTATAAAATTTATAACATCCTATAGTACGGAAATAATGTTACATAATAGCTAAGCATTCGTATGTAAACAATCATAACATATTTACAATTAATAATGTAAACACCACGATAAAAGAATTTATGAAAAAGGCGCTATAGATAGAAAATTCTTTACCTTACATTATTCATTAAATTAATGTCATGAAAATTATTGAACAATTTTCAGTCGCGAAAATTACGCGTTGAAAAAAAAAACGAAACAAAAACTAATTTATTTCGCTGAGTATATATGTGTATAATTATTTTATAAGAATCAAGTAATTTCTGGAATGAGCGGTTTTATTTAAAACTGACCGTTTTTTTTCTTTTAAATAAATTTAAAGAGAAAATGATTAGTATTTCGACGTCGTTTTACCTCGAATACAAGGGTCTGTATAGCCTTAATTTAATTCGAGACGACAGTTGTATATTGCTATTAGGTAAACAAACGTAATGAAATTAATTTGGAATATTAATTGAAACGAAATCAATACTTATTTATAGCTAATTAAAAAAGTTACGAGTCTCATAAAGGTATGAATAAAATGGGCTTTTAAAACTCCCACGACAAACCAGTATGAGCGGAAATCGGGCATCTCATCCGTCAAGACTTGTATCCATCCGGTGGAACCGGTCCATGGGTTTCCATTCATAAAAACACACACAAACAACACAACAATCACTGTAATCCAACACGGTAACAAACAAACAATGTACAATCCCAGGAATCGAACTCGCGAATTTACTTAGTCGTTATCAACGATGGGCTCGGATGCCACAGGTGTTTTGTGTGCTGTCACAACACGACCGTGCGGGGCGAGTGCTGGATGCGATCTGGCTCGGTCGCGGCGTGGGGTGGGGCGGAGGCTGCGCGGGGGGCCGGGGCGCGAGGGGAACTGATCAGTACGAGGTCCCGGGCAGCAGCAGAGCCTGCGTGATGCTTGCGACGCGTAGTGCGTCTACGTAATGAGCGTGCCTGATGCGTTTGCTGTTTTTGTATAGTGCTACTGCCTGGAATGTTTTGTTGTTTTTTTTTTCTTTTGAGACGGCTTAAAATTATTTGAATTTCGAATTCAATTTTTGTATTTATTTCTTTTTTATTACGCATTAGAACCGACTATCGAGTTGGTATTCTGTAAAAGTCTAGTTTCTATAAACATTTTTACACTCACCGCAAAACTTATGCTTAATACGGTAAACGAAAAAATACATATTATCATCCTACGACGGCATTTATTACAAAAAAGCTATAGATTACAAAAATCCTTTCTTTCCCAATAGACGTAATCCTAACAGTTTGAAATGCTTATTTGTCAATACCAAATAAAACTGAGTTAAAAAAAGTACTGAACATCATTAATTGGATATTAATGGAAAGCCTTAGTGTAGATTTCTTACACTAAATCTATTAAGGTTAGCGACCCTGAGTGCATTAATGAAAACGTAAGTTAGTAAAACGTGTTCATGTATCTATAAGGCATTGAAAGCGTCCTGTGGTTTTCGACAGAGGGAGCGGTAGCCATTGACATCGCAGCGCCCCCGTTTGAGGGGGATCTCTTGACACAAGGGGCGTTTGTTTTTTTATACTTTTTTTTACTACACACTACTTGAACTCGGTTCATTGGGATAAGGCAGTGACTTTTTATTTATCAATTTATGTTTTTAAAAAGTCAATTCTTCAAGCCAGCGTTGATTTCTAAAATCAAAACTAATTTAAAAAAGAAAGATATTTAACCTCCTTGCAATTTCTTATTACTGTACTTATATTATCAAAATAGATTTCCTAATTTCTCGAATCGCGTCATAAAAAAAATATTTTATTAATTAAAAGTAAAACAAGCAATTACTAGTCATTCGTGAATCTTAATTAATACCCGAGCACACGTCGGCGGCCATTTTAAAAATGGCGGGTAATTAAACGAGACATTGGAAATTCGCGTACATTTTATTGTCGTTTATCTGGAAAAGGCAAAGGTCGTGCATGCAGCCACAAAGTGACATTATTCTTGTTTGATATTATCACAGACGTAAATATATTATAGAGGGGACATACCAAACACGGGCGAAGAATATACAAACAATCGTTGCAACACAAACGTCAGTTTCAAATGACATTTGACAAGATTTGTACCCACGTTGTAATTATAGTAATGACAGTTTTATTATATCTAACAATAACAAGGTTCAACCGTGGTATTTCACTGCAAAAAAATGTAATAACGTGCCCCTACCCTCCTCCAGTGAAAATTCACACTAATAATGATATGTAAAGATTTATATGCAAATAAATATATTTTTTTAATTAAAATACTAGTAGACTTTTGTTATTTTTACTAATATTTCTTGTAAAATTCCAGATAAGCTTGAAAAAGCATATGTTAAGACACGGTTAGAACATACGACCGCGAGATCCGTAGTCCGTAACCGTTATGCCATTGGCGCTTTAGAAGTTGTATATAATATTCAGTTTATGTACAGTGTTTTCACAAATGCTGTATTTAACTACATTTAAACGGTTCAAATCGAGCGAGGTCGTCCCCTCCCCGGTCTCCGGTCGTCTCATCCCCTTCCCCGTACTCTTTCCGTGCGTAATTTACCTTTGTTCTTTTATGGAGCGTGAAAATCTTCCTCTTGCGCGCTTCAAGTCCGGTATCACTTTACAACTCGACGGCTCATTTCTACCATCTTAATTAGAATAAACATTTTACTATAATATTTTCTTATGAATATTATTAAAACAGTTCATGACAAACTTTAAAGAAATAGGATTTAAAAAGATAGCTATTTTTTATAAGAGAATCCCATGGACATCTGTAATACTAGAAGAATCACAGATGCATTGCCGGCCTTTCAACTCTTCCGCAACATTTAGTGTACAGGTCTAAAGACATATTGAAATCCAATCAGAACCCTAATACCCAAATCTTATAAATGTTTAATGAATAATAAGTAGGAGATGTAAACTTTTTTGTGTTTGAAACTTCAATTAATCTCACAACTTAAACAATAATAAAAAAGTCAAATATCAACATGGCTGCCGTTCATTGAATTTGTCATGGCTTGGTTTCGATCAAAACGAAAAATATGTCCTTAGAACATTGCCTTTATCAAACGTGAATAAGGATATATTGATTGATAATCCATATTTCAAACATAGTCATATTATGCTAACGAGGAGGTGAGATGGGATGCCGACTCTCGCTTTTCGTAAATCTTACGAGATCGCTTTCTCAGATAAAACATAATTATACAATACTTAATTGTCTTAATCGTTTCATCTATACATTCTATAACCTACGACTCCTGCATATCCTATCCTAATTAAAAAGGGAAGAAGGATTACAATAAATGTTCGATACACACACCTAATATAGGCTTTAAGCTTCTCAGCGGAGACGCATAGCGAGCTGATGATGACATACTCATCAAATGACACCTTACTCCTGTCTTCCTCGCCTTGGTAGTAGCACTGACTGTTACATGAAATGATGTAATTTTATACGTGTTAATTACAAGGCATAATTATTACAACACGTCTTGTAATATAACTCCTTTCTCGCGTAGTCCCGTGGGAAGTGCGTCAGAAAAATCAATGATGCATGGTTTGTGAACACGCTGTGAATAAATTAACTGATATTTTAATATTAGAATAAACGTATTATCAGTTTTTATTATTCAATTTTTACTCGATTTATTCAAGAGGTTTTTTTTCTTGTATTTTAAAGTAAGTTTATGACGGCCTACGGATTAAAAAAGTTAACTAATTTTAACCCGTTGAATGTGATAACATTAGTGCTCTGATTGATATAGTATTATTCAAGCTTGTATCGTAAGGTCTGTAAGGTGCGTGGTATGGACATGCTATGCGAAGTGATGATGGGCACATAAACTAGAAGGTGATGAGATTGAACGTGGATGGCTATAAAAGCAGAGGAAGACCGAAAGTGTCGTTAGAATGTGTGAAAGAGGATATGTGTAATGTGTTAGTTCAGATATGAGCAGACGGAAATGTGTGGAGTGTGTGTCGACCCTGCGGAGTGAAAAAGGGCAGGTTGATGATCGAAGTTTATTGTATTTGAATTCGTAACTTAACAGACAAAAGCTTAAATCCACTGAGCCATACATGTTACATTCGATGCCAGGAGTTTATAAATATAAAAAAGATTAAAAAAGGGTTCAGTGGGTCACGCGGTCTTACGAAATTGCAACTCAACTTAACCTAAATAGGTCGCCGTATCGAGGTTAGGTGAAAAACCGGCGTTTATTCTCGCCCTGTAAAATGTCGTGAAATTTATATATTTTTTTTTCTTTTACATCGCCTTTATTAAATAGTTTAAGTCCATACATGACAGTAGATAATTTCTTTTATCAAGTTGTCATAAATAGTTTCGAAGGAAAAAATCTAAAATCTTTAACAGTCCCGTTAATAATTGGTTCAAAATTAATTATACATTTTTTTACATGTTTGTATAGACTGATAAAATTATCTGACCCGTAACAAGTGGTACTAATCAAATTAAATTATGACAGCTCACTAGCGCCCTCTGTCAATATCAAAAAATATTAAAGGACATTTGTACTACAGCTGTCTAGTTATGTTTTTTATCTTTAAGTAGGTTTTATATTTTTTCTGACAGAACTAACCGCGCTGCAGCTAGTCTACCGGGCCGGTTAAGTACCACGAAATATAAAGGAGCATCGACAGTGAAGAGATTATGTAATTACCTTCCATTCGCAATGTTTCGGAAGTCACCGTACCGAATCCGGTTGCAACCGGTTTTTCAAAAAAAACCTTAAAAAATTCGATTAAAAGATTTATACAGCCACTGAAACCGATCGAGCCACCTGCGTATCAACATTAAAAAATAAAAAAGAAAACAACAAATATGCATCCCAAAACAAAACTCAACACTTGAAATCAGATGTTATTCCGACAAGCATGTTTATAATCATTGTAAACCCAACTCTAATTGTAACACGATAAGGTTTATATTATGTCGTGGTGCAATTCCAAAAAAAGGACACTATCGAAACAACCCAACGGGAGAACAAAAAATCGGACCACGAAACTACCTACTTTTTTATTATTTATCAGTAGTTCGTTTACGTAATCATTGTCTTACGTCTTGGTATTTATTGGCTCGTATTTTACTATCATCAACTACCTCACCGTCTTATTGATTACAGATAAAAAAAATCAGATGAGATTCTTGTATGGAAAACATGCGACAGGGCGACAATAATTAATAATAGTAAATTAAAATCAAGTGAAATAACAAAATGCTACTAAAACTTGATGCAACAACTAGTACATATTTAAAAAAAAATAGTAGTTTTTAACTGATATTCCTTGCAACCATAGCAACTAAGGAAGAAAGGCGGAGGACCGTATACTGTGGAAGGTATTGGGAAAGACCTATGTCCACCAGAGGGCAGGCAGGGGCTGGTGATGATGACAACTGACCTGTTTTATCGACATTATTTATCTTTTCGAATCGATAGCTATGACGTCACAAGATGGCGTCGAGTATAATTAAAGAGATCCCAACAGTGTTCTATGTTTTTTTAATACGAAAATCTCGCAGTAAATTTTCTTTAATAATTTAAAAATGTTCTTATCACGAGGTCTTGGTGCTTGGTAAATTATCCTTGCAGTATTTCAAGCGCTAATAAGCTTTGTACGAGTCTAGACTTCAGACCGAGTTCAGTTCAGAGCTGGCCGAAATAATTCAATGAAAACCAGTCTATATAATATTTTACAGTTTTATGTTGAAAATTCTTACAATAAGATTAATTTTGCTTATTTTTTTTTAATTTACTGTCAACTTTATATGACATTAAATGATTGTTTTTCTTTGATTTAATTTAGATACAGTTTTCTAGATATAACTAGTTTGATTTGAAGCCGTTTCATTGTAGAAACTGAAAAAAGTAAAAAACCGTATTCAAAATTCTTTAATTTACTTCACACATTTTCTAGTTTGCTATAAATATTATAAACCACCGATAGCTAACATGTGGTTCCGAAGCACTAAAACGAGGTGAAAGAAAGATCTCCGAAGTCCTTTTTTGGAGGTAAATTCCCTTGTATACAAATTGATAATTCAAAAACTTTCAATTAGACTTCAAACTTGTATTAAACACCATCTATAGTTATGTGTCTATTGATATCATCATTATCATCATCATCAGCCCTTGTCTGCCCACTGCTGGACAAAGGCCTTTCCCAATGCTTTCACAGCATCCGGTCCTTCTACCGCATCCAACTACTTCCGTCCGCACTAAGTCGGTCCACTTGAAGGAGGACGCACCAAACTCCTGATGCTTTCCTCCCCCACCTGGAGTTACCTGTGAATATAAAAAATATTTCTTTTACTAAAAAAATGTTGAAAATCAAGACCTAAATTACAAACTTCGTTTGATAGGTGATTGTTATAAAGGATGTTTACATTGAATGTTTTTCAACAACTTCAAGTCCAGAGCTATAAAAATGTTGGCCGTAAAATATAATGTAACCCTCAACAATTTTACTTTATCATTGTTTATAAAGTTATTTATCTATAACATTACAATTTATCTGTCGTCAAAATGTTTACGACAAATATTTGCGGGTTAAAAATGAATTTTGCTTTTTTAGAACACTCTTTATAGCAGTTTTATAACCGGAAAGACGATGAAAGGTTACGTATGGAAATTACGAGAAAAAATTCTATTAATAATTTTAATCTTACTTTAATTTCAATTGTTAAAGAATTTTGGAACAACCTGTATAAGTATATGAATTTGACTCAATGTTTTTTTTACGAATTTATTTTGTACTTAAATTGTTTATTCTATTTATCTATTTAAAAAATATCGCAACGAACAATTAGATGACATAATGTAAAGAAAAAACAAAAAAGAACGAGATTAAAAAAAAAACACTTAATGTTATAGTTCGGTTCAAAATAATGTTGCATTTGCACCATCAAAACTACAACATATTGGTATCCCACTCATTTCCTTCGTATAGAACAGAGATAGCAACATTCGTAAAGATTCACGCCATTTGACTTTCATTGTATTATCTTTACATGAGAAGATTTAAATGAAACTTTTTAATGTCAACGCGTTACATTAACTTTTATGACGTCACTCGTTAAACCTTATCTTCGCCCGCGAGACAAGACGCTTAAAGTATACACTGTTATCTATATTATAAAGAAAAAAAAAAATTGACATAGAAATTAAGAAATAAAAAGCATGGTTTGAGAGAATTTGAATATGACACATCAGCCTTTGTCTGCCGGACACAGGCCTTCCCAAATGGACCTCTTTCCGCATCTAACGACTTCCCATCCGCACTAAGTCATCGGTGCATCGCAATGTTTGTTATTTTAAAACCGAATTGACTTATGTCAATCAGGGGAAGATTAGTTAGCAAATGATTCCATATTTATCAAAATTACTTACTTACACCACTGGTGCAGCGACCGAAGTGGGTCTTGGCGTCTGACACAAGAGAACGCCAACGAAAAAAAAAATTTATTCAATAATTTAAGCCATAGATTTTGTAATGAAACCAACGCGTATATTACCCAAAAACTCTCCTAATTAGTAGGGTAATCAGGGTTTGAAATTTCATTGAACGTCTTCGAAAAGCAGAGATTTATTGCATCCTTAGAGGTCAGCATCGTATCACTTCCCACACTAAATCCCTTCTAATCACGACACAAGTGAAAGAGTCCGTTACTGATATTTCGCGAAGGGCACAACATTTCGTGCAAATGTCATCGACCGGCTGTGATCTCCGCAGCCGGTCCACAGATGTAAATGACTGTCAAGCGTTCACTAGTTCAAGTTTGTGATATTTTCAATTTAATTTGATATTAAACATAGGTTCTCGTAATTTGATTACTCGATATAGTAATAATGATAAACGCCATACTTTGGATGGATGGATGGTTATCATGTAACTGCAGGTAAGATGTTTCCTAGGGAACAGGGCAACAGGGACAGAGAGAGGGAACAAACTGTATTATCTACGATTTAAAAGAAGATAATACAGTAATATAAAATTGTAAATATATAACAGTGTATAAATCGAATGCGTCAAATTATTTGTACAAACGTGTAATTGGCATTAATATATATATGTTGATCTTTAATGTAATTGTGATTTTGGTAATAGCTTTTTTATATGAATGCTGTATGCTTGTCACTATATTTCAAATTGCAAACTTAGTTCAGTGAGGAGTCACTCTTCATGATGTCATCATTTCAAACTGCTTTTTCTGTTGACTTCTAATTGCAGTGTCATGAGTTATGCTCAGGACACAGATGTCAGTTTTTTTTTAAATAATACAGTGATTGGATACAAAAAGAATTGATGTATCGTTCATCGGGTTACTGAAGTATTGACCAATGGGATTCATATAATCGATTTTTTGGTACGCGATTTGTTTCTTTGCGTGGTGTAAACTTGATCAGGACGAATGTTCCATAATTTGCAAAGAAAGTATACTACACGTCTTCAGTTTTAACTGAACATTAGAACTGTACAGTTAAAATATTGCCTACAAATAATTGTACAGTTCAACTGTTCTAATTGTGTTTAATTAAAATATTAGTAGACTTTTGTTAATTTTACTTATATATCTTTTGACCATTCCAGGTAGGCTAGTAAAAGCTTGTGTTAGGATATGGTCCACGACAATAGTCCAATTTCGGGATTCGAACCTACGACCGCTAGATCGGTAGTCCGTACCCACAACTTCTAGGCTATTGGCGCTTCAAATGATTTGTACCGGGCTTTAAAAGTCTGCAATTTTTTTTCACGTCACTTCCTGCAGCGCACACAAGTGTTGTTGAATGGTCTACTCTCGGCGGTATTTCCAAACCAGTACGACAAAGGGTGCTTCAAAAAGCAAACGTTCTATCTCCAAGGCAACGCATCTGTGGTTCCTCTACTTTTGCGGATATCTGGGCGTCGACGATCACCTTGGTGATACCGCCGCTCGTCTGTGCCGATTATCTTATAAGAAACACAGCGTGTATTTGCTCGTGTCAGCTATGTTATTAGTTATTTCCATTCACAACGCTCAAGAACCTGTTTGTACGTAATAAAGCGGTTTCGTTTCCGATACACCAATAAGACGTGCGAACCTCCTGCCTGCTTTAATTCATACCTCCAAAGTGCAGGGGTGCTTTTTTTCGGATCCGGTGTGCGACTGAGACAGCATCTATCTCTATCCCTTTCGTGTCTTTATTTTTCTTATATGACTTGAGTGGTCTGCTTTTAATGTTTTAGACGTTTGTTTTCGTTTAGAAAACAGCGGCTACGAACTACGTCAATGTAGAATTATAAAAATCTACCTTACGTGTATGTAAACGTGGTTAATTGTTTTGGTTGGTTTTATTTTAGAGAAGACAAGCATCTCGCAAGTCCTCAGCGAGCGGATGATAGATAGCATCTTTGTATGGTTCGTTCTTACGCCCGATACGAGAATGTTTGAATGTCGAACTGTAATGCTGGTCGGTTGACACAACGTCGAATGAACTGTCAGTCGTAAAAACCGAGAGTTCTTATAAACTATTATTAATTAAGATTAAAAAAAAATATTTGAATACGAAATTGACGCGTCTTTAGTTTAATGGTTAAGGTTGTAGAATTCTTATCACCCGTTCTATAGTCCCAAAACCGCAACCGACTATTGTAAAACAAATCCTAGCACAACCCTAGACCTTAGAATAATTACAGGAAATATTAGTAGATTCTTCTAATATTAAATATTAGTGTGAAACCTGCAATTAGTTATATTTGCAATATTTCGGTTTTTGCTTTTTTTAAACAATGGCGTAACATTTTGTATGACGTCATATATATTTGTCATTGAGTGAGTCAATGTATCAAGACAGGTCAGAGGTACCTGCTACAAGTCAACGCGCGCCCGAGCGTGACGTGACTCAGGTCAACGAATAGCCTCGTGGGACATTTCATTTTACGATCTTTTGTTTAGACACTCGCCCCCGCCTTCAGGTTAGTTTCACTGCTGGATTGTGAATATATTATTGGATAACATTTTAATAAAACCAAATCTAGTATACTAGAATGTAGCCTAGATCTTAGTTAAGTTCTACCACCAATAGGACTTAGGGTCTAGTTTGTGTGCTTCTCATTCGTCGATTTGTGAGAAAGGGCAGAGTTTGCGGATAAGCCAATTCTTCTAATTGGAACACGGTGAACATTTGTGATCGTTCGCCGCAACACAACACTGTATGTGAAACGAAACGTATATTGTTCAGCCGCCAAGATATCTCTACAATAGGGGTTAAGTTCACCGAAATCCAATTTTTAAACTTATTATTAAATACATTCCAATCTCTACTATACTATAAAATAATTATTATCAGTAAACCAGTGACGCGTTAAATATATGTTCAACATGAACAGATTGCGCGAAATATTCTCACATAAAAATACCGAGCCTAATGAACCTTGCAACACTGGCATTTAAAGTCGCTATATGGAAAGATTTCATACATTAATGGCATCACTTTTGTCGTAAATTACTCGATTAAAAAAACAAACGATGTAGTAAAACTGCGAAAAAGCTTTTGATTTTTAAATAAGCATATAACATATAGACATGACAAGGGCCTCTAGTCTCATGGTTAAGGGTAGGGATTTCCGATCACACGGTCGAGAGATCGAATCCCGCCAGTCTACTATTATAGACCATATACCTGCCCACGCCTAGAGCTTAATTGGATTAGTAAAAGAAATATTAGTAAATTAATAAAATGTTGGTAATATTTATATTAAAAACTAAAGTGTAATACCTCACTACTACTGTAGCTGTTGTGTCTTGTTTATATTATGATATATTTTGTGACAGAACTAATCACGACACCAGCGCCTCTCCTGGCCTAGATGGGCCTCATGCATTATATTTAAACCTTACTTAAACTACTTACCTAAACCAGCGTCTTCTTTCAGAGTTCGGTGATAATTCAAGCAATCTACATCCTATCTTCATCAGCCTTTGTCTACCTGCTGGACGCAAACCTTTCCCAATGTCTTCTACAGTATACGGTCCTCCCTTCGCATCCAACGACTCTCCCGCTGTTCGCAAAGTAAGATGTAATCTAAATAATAAGAGGCAGTATTTTATTATCTACTTCCTATAAATGAATTTAGTTCTAGACACAAAATTACTAGTCCTTACTCCATCATTGGCGTAGAGTTGCGGACAGTGAATCTACAATTTGCATCAACCTTTCCGCATTCCGTTTTCAAAGAAAGGTTGTTCACAATTAAGGAGCGACAATGGTCGAGTTTTCTTACGTACATTCATTTCTTGGTAGAAAAAGTTTTCCTTGTTCCGACCTAAAAACAACATCAACTTTCATCCTGCCAATTAAAGTCATCAATGATCTTTGTTTGTTACTTGGCAGTATTGAAAATGTAAAATATGATTTATTCCTTAACAATAAATTGTGTTGAAGTTTGCTGATTGGACCACTCGTTTCTCCGTGTTATAAATGCGAGGTGAACAGTCTGTGTTCTACGTACCAAACATTTTGTACTTGTATAAAAACAAAACACAATTAAATAAAACACGCCATTATCTATGTTTGTGAGATTTGTTCAGTTCAGATACGAAATAAACAAATGAAGTCCTTAGTTTGATGTTTCATTCATTTTCCGATCTTCGTTTGTTTGGGAGTTATAGCAAAGAAACAAATGAAAGTGCTCTCGAGCCCCCGAGGGGGCGTGTGGTAGATAAAGATTGTAGTGGAGTACAGCCGGACTCCTTCATCCAAAACCGAGGCCCGGCCGTGGGAGGGTCGCACAGAGCGCCGCCGAGTGTGACGCGTAGGGTTACCGGCGAGATAACGCATACAGGCTGTTCGAAATATCATTTTTAATAGACGAATTTATCTCGGAGGAAAATTATTCGTAAAACTTTATTGAACAATCCTCTAACCAATTGAATTTCCACCAGTGTTAAAATTAGTCGGGGACATAATGACATGATTGATTAAACAATAGTTAGATATTTAACTTCTGGTGTGTACTGTCCACTGCGGTATTTTTAAACCAAAACGACTTGCGATCTATCAAGTAGCGAGCTTACCTCTTTCTCAAAAGCAACGCATCTGTCATTCCTCTATTACTTCGGTTTTCTATGGGCATCGATATCAGCACATTGATTCTGCCGTTAGTTTCTTTCTTTTAGTAATACTTCTATAACTAATAAATCTGTCCCTATTTTTTAATAATTTATTAATTTTCGCGTATCTCAAGATTGTTCGAACACTCTGTGTACACAGGCTCAAGTCAAGACGCCATCTAAGCCGTCCGCTAACAACCGCACTGATTTCAACCTATGAATAAATCCATTCACAGGCCGTGGGAGAGATATAATTACCCCATACTATGTAGTTTTATATCGCAACAACATTTTAACGATTGCTCTAATTCAAAAACGTACAAAGATTATAATGACCATGACTACGCATTAAGTTATTACGTGAACACCCTTAAACGAATGCATTTTATATAATAATTTTATCAAATATAAAAGAAGCAATCCACTTGTGCTGGAATACATGACGTCTCTGTTTTATCATTGAGAATGAAAGGGACAAAAGTATCAACGGAATCGAAACCCACAGCCAGTTTATAGTCAATTGTTTTAAATCAGTGACCTCATATAAAATTGTGATTGAACTTCAAATAATTTCACGCACAATAAATACGAATGCGTTGTACAGACGCAAACTTGCCAAGAGCCTTAACAATTTTACGCTATAGCTAGACGTATTTAGTTAACCAGAAAAGGGTCTTAAAGGGACAGTCCCTTACAGAACACTTCGTAATGACAGATGGCTCATTTAATTTTGTAGGCGGATTCTAAGGAACATTAACGTTCACTTAAAATGACATGTATCGTATACTATACATTGCTTTGTTTGTACTTTGCGGGATTCGAAGGCTATGGAAACCACGCAACGTATTAGATACATGAGGACACTGTCGCATTGTAACGGTTAAATATAAAACGTACGTCTTGTGTTGAATACACGAGCCTCTGGTGAGACAGGTGTGGCGTACACTGCTGGCCAAAAGATTGATATGAAGAATATTGATTAAATCTAATGATATTTATAGAAGTATGTAATTTAATAATATTGTTTTTAAATACTATTCCTGCTTGAAATAAAGTATGATTTTTTTTACGTTTATAAATATGACTACTGTACTATATATGTATGATTTTGCATTATTATGTATTATTTACAATTGTACGACAATTACTTGACAAGAATTTTTATGTAATAGTTGGAGTGTATGTATTATGTGGATATACTTAAGAGAGTGATAGATATGATGACTGATAGAGATGTATGGAGCACTGTGACGTCACTACAATGGAAGAAAGGTTGTAATTCAAAAACATTTGATCATACAAGCATACTTTATGCTTTATATATTTCTAATGGTAAAAAAAAAAACTTGATTTAGGCAACAGTGTGTTATAAACTATTTTAATTAATAATTTGAATATATCACACGCCTCAGTTTCTCTGTCCAACAGTGTACGCGGCCACGTCAGCTATTGTCGGCACCTGCTCCGCCGGCTGCTTACTTAGCCCTCAGACCCCCGTCTTGTAAGCTCCGTCCCAGACATTGTATCTATAGGGGTGTCCCGTATTTATTTATGTTTCGGTCTATATTATTTAAAAACAATTTTTTTTTATTTAACAGATGTTGTATACTTAAAATTCACTATTTTTACCATAGAAAAATAGGTTAAGGGAATTATAGAGAAGTAAATATTAGGTATAATTCGATTGGCGGGAAAGAGGAGGACCGCGTACTGTGGAAGGCATTGAGGAAGGTCTAAGTACAGGCTGACAGCCTAATGGTTAAGAGTACGGTTTTCCTATCACGTGGTCGAGAGTTCGAATCCCAAATTCGACTATTGACCATATCTTAGCATTTAGAGATTAATTGGTCCAAATTAGTAAATAGTAGTAAATTAGTAAATTAACTAAAGTAAGTTAATATCTCAATTCAAAAAAAGGTCAGATTTTTCTTAAATACTGGCAGGTTACTTTTACTAATGCAACTAAACTCTAGACTTGTGTTAGGATATGGTTTACAATAGTCAAATGGCGGGATGCGAACTAACGACCACGTGATCGGAAATCTGTAGTCTTAACCATTTTTGTCGCTTAAAATTATGTCGTAAGTATATAAGAGAGATGTGTTCTGATGAAAATAGAATCAAATAGAACAAGGAATGTGTTGGTATAATACACTTAATGTTTGGTTATTTATTTTGCTTGCGGCGTATCTGCGAAAGCCATTCCGCAGCGACTGTGTTTGTGTGGCATACAAATTGTTTGTTTCACAGTTTATATGTTAGAATTCTATCTTCGGTCAGGACATACTGGCTTTTGACCTTTTAATATGAATACAATCAGATTCAAAAACTATCATCATCATCATCAGCCCTTGTCTGCCCTCTGTTGGACAAAGGCCTTTCCCAATGCCTTCCGCAGTATGCGGTCCTCCGCTTTCCGCTTTTCAAATAGTATAGTTAGTTTTATTTTAATTTCGACAGTATACTTACTTACTTACTCCGCTCGCGCAGCGACAGTATACTGGCCAAATTTAAATTATCGTATTTCATGTTTTGTAATAAAAAAATTAGATTAAAGATATGATGATAAAAGATAAACGAGATTCGATATTAATTTGTAAACGAATTTGATTTTTTTTATAAAATCAATTTTTATAAATTTATAAAATATTAATTTACTTATATTTTTTGTGACCATTCCTGGTAAGCTTGAATAAGCTTGTGTTAAGAATGGTCCACGACACTAGTCGAATGGCGAGATTTGAAACCACGGTCGGTAGATCGGTAGTCCGTACCCATAATAATTAGGCTATTGGCGTTTCAAACTTACTGAACTTTATTTAAATATAAAGAATGTAGAAATTCGATTATTGTCGTAAATCATAGTCTAACACAACATTTTTCTAACTTTATCGTTACAAGAAGTATATAAAAAATCCCCAAAAACTTTATAACGTTTTAATATTGCGTCAGTTTACAAATCGACTTGATCACTTAATACATTTCAAATCCGTCACATCTATAACAAAATCACGTAGTAAGAAAGCTCTAACCAAAAGCAAGAGTGGGATATTCACAGATTAAGAGTTTTTCCGTGGTCTTTCCACTCTCACCTCTTCCAGATCCCGGGTACGCACGCGCGACCGCTTACAACTTTATTACATTATAAACAAAGAGCACGGCTCCATCAAGTCCAATACCTGCACGATTGTAAGCGGAACAACAGCTACATATTGCGGCCCGGCTCGCTGCAAATCATCCGCGTGAAATACGTTACGCGAACACCCCGGGAATTTATTGATAGCAACATATATTAATAAACAGAAACACTATAAAGTTTATTCTGAAGTTACTGTCTACGTGGAACGGGAGTTATTAATATTAATGAGAACAGATTCTTGGGTTTCCTTGTTGGTGATCATTTCATCCGTTGATTTATTTTAAATCAAATTTATTTATCC
>JAODUI010000020.1:510892-527408 GCA_027563995.1 Papilio gigon | reverse complement strand
CAGCAGAAAATCCTTGGACGTGGATGGAGGACAGCATACTGTGGAAAGCATTGGGAAAGCCCTATGTTCAGTAGTCGCCAGCCAAGGTCTGAAAATAATTTAAAGTATTTGCCAGCTGTACCCACGCGGCTACACCCGCTTGTTAACCCATAACACTATTATAAACCTTTGTCAGCCCACTGCTGGAAAAGCCTTCCCCAATGCCTTCCACAACTTGTCCTCCTTCCACATACATCGAATTGGAGTCTGCAATAATTCGATAAAACAGTTATTTCCAAGTCTCACAACACTAAGCGAACCGCGATTGTATATATCTTAAAACCTGACATAAGTTTAGGGCTTTTTTCTACAAAAGGTTGCTGAAATCATACATAACATAGTTAAAAAACTTTACCCATAGTATAGACTTAGGTTACCCTAACAGTATATATAATTAATATTTATGTTTTATGAAACAGAATCATCTGGCTATTAATGAGTGTAGAAACTAAGATACTCAGTAAATCGGTTAAGTTATGTAGGCTACAAATCAGTTTAGAATGACCCCGCAATCACATAACAGTATTGTTTGAAGGGTTTTAAAAAACAAATGAACTCGAAACATAGCAAGAGCTAGTATAAAACAACCTTAAACAAGATTAATTTGTTAACTAGAGAATTAATTCCGATGCCCTTTTCTTCTCACGTCCCGCAGGAAATTCACAAAATGGGAGTCATTAATTGATGAAGGCGTTAATAGCATTTTCAGCCAGTTCGTCCTGGCCTATAAATTCACTATTAATTAACTTACAACGTTCGCCTGTTTCATTTCAAAAAGAATTGTCTTCGCCGAAGAAAATTATTCAACTCAAGGTGACAATTTTTTGATCACATTTCGAGGTTTTAAAGCGCCGGTTGAATTCGAAAATGATTTCAATACTTCGCTATAGTCCTAACCGGTAGTCAATTTATTTTTACTACGGTTATTTTTTGTTTAGTTAACAAGTAATTATTACTAGATGCTTTTATTTTATCTTCACCGTGTCTGTAATCAAATCTTGCAAGTTGCATTTGATACACTTCCCAGTTTCCATCCGACCTGAAATTTTGCACGCATGTATAAATAGCATGATAATATAATATTATTAGGACATACACCTGAACTTGTGATGTAATTGGAAAATGGTCATAGGAACTTTGTAGTTTGACGACGCAACATCGAGTTTAGGCTTGTTTAATTCGTCTTGACAAGTACTTTGATATGAAAGGCTTGTTTTTAAGAAGTTTTTGTTTTTATTTACTTATTAAAAGTGCTATTTTTAATACAAAGAAAACTTTAACTGTTTAATAGATCAGAATATTTCCAATAAAAGGTTACTAAAACGCATTTAAAACTAACAAGAACATATATATCTCACATTGTCAGCAACCGGTCTCACTTCCGGTAGAAATAATTAGTGAGATCTGATAGTTTCCGGCTCACCAATTAATTAAGCTTATTATACATCTTGTTATGAACAAATAACGGTCACTTGTCTGACTTCTTTTAAAGATTGATTTACATGGAGCTGGTGTTCCGGACTTCACTCAAGAGTGACACCCTAGCGAGCACTCCCAGCATACAAGGAATCTTTCATACGGGACCTCGGACCTCACTTTTAGATCAGCTGATCAGAATAACTTAAATAAATCGATTATTAACAATACCCAAATACATAAGATTGAGACAGGGCGAGTTAATTACACTCAAATAGGTATACATTAAATTTAACAACAGTTAATAATGTCAATGTGACGTTATTTTCTTTGCAACATCGTTTCTCTCCTATATCTTTGTCATCTTCAGTTTTTTCTGCCTATTACTGGACGTAGGCCTTCCCCAATGCTCTCCACACGCGGTCCTCCTTCCGCATCTAATTACATGACGTAATATAACAAATTATTGAAAGATAAGATCTCCAAATTTGACATTTCACAAGGCCAATACAAATATATCTGTTATAAAAATTTGTTTAGACATGTTTGTTATCATTTCTCATTTCCATTGAATCGATTGTACATATTTTTAGAACACAATACAATCTCTTCATTCAGGTATAAATATAGATGGGTACTTTCCTCATTCTTATCTCCCCGTCTTTCAAAACAATACTAATTAATGGGTCGAAGTAAAAACAGACCATTCTCAAATTACCTTTTCCCCTTTGTCATCGGAATGGGTTCCAATAATTTATAGGTCTATGAATTCCTTACGATTCATTTCCACATAAATTAATATCGGGTATTGTTTGATCGTGTTTGATTAACTGTGATGAATCATAAGTAAAAAAAAATACAATGACGTCCAGACGTGTTTTACAACGGCTTTACATTGTTCAGACGTATAAAGCGTGTCATCCCACTCATTAATTTTACAAAAATAGAGACATCATCAACCTGCCTATCTACGGAGAGGCGGTACAGTACATGATCCATACATCTCTGTCAGCCGCCATATCTGAACTTACATCCTTACGTGTATCCATGTACACAATCCATCCACTTCTTCCTCTACAATTATAGCCATCTACATTAAATATCAAGACAACAATATGTTTTAGCTTATAACAAGGTACATGGCGGGAATCAAGTGTAAACGCGTGCGCTCCGATCAGCTAACTCCGATCGCTAAACTGCGCCATAGACACGTTATTATATGATTTGAACGTATTATTTAATTTATAATGGAGATAAAATAGAACATCAGTGGTGCAGTAAGTGCTTGACCGGACAGTACTCGATATTATCGAAGTTCGATCCCCGCCGTGTACCAAATTGTTTCTCGATTATCGAATTTCATATGTACATTATCTGACCATCTTAAGGTAAAGGAAAACATCGTGATGCACATATCGGCGATGAAATTCAAAGATATGTGTGAAGTCAATGCACTGGGTCAGCGTGGTTGACTGTGACGTAGTCACCCCTCATAATAGGGTGGGCTCCGAGGTCTTCAGTGCGTACGTAAAGTGAGCTGATGATGATTTGATTTAATATAGAAACGCAGGTGTGTGAATGTGAGGAAAATAAAATTACCGTTTTTAAAATGTTAGTCGAGAAATGATTCGTACAGGCAGTAATCTACTTAGCGTCGCGGTCTCGTACTAGCGGAAATTATGACTTGGCAGTATCGTGGCCAAGGGAGAAGTGGTTAGCTGTTCTGTACTTCGCTGATTATTAGAAATTCAGGGAGAAAGAGAACATCTCGGTTCAAAAATCTGCGCCGATGGTATAAAAAAGTATGAACTCTGTATATATGTCTGCGGTGTCTAAAGTCCACGTTGCCATGATGGTTGCCAACCTTCGCCAGAAGATGGCACCTGAAGAATAAAAAGTAATGAGTGGTTTGTTATGTTTTTTCTTAAACGCCAAAGTAGGAACTAATGAATTTTATCAATTCTTGTAATATCCTAAATATCTCTTATCGATAAATACTTTGTCTACATTCTTTTAAACGGTCCAATTGTATTTTAAAGCAACCAACTGCATACTCTTTATTTAAAGAAATTCTACCACAAGTTTTTAACTGACTCGTTAATTTTCTAAAGTTCGATTTGTCCTGCGCGACCTCTAGTGAAAGTCTTTTAAATGTTTATTATTTACACAAGTTACTTATAATTGCTTAAAGCTCGCATAATGTGGAGGGCATTACCAGAATGGGCAGACAAAGAATGATGATGATATACAGGCTGTTAACTTTTTATACTATCTTTAAACAGTATATGTACCCCGCCCTCCGCTTCTGACTTGATTGACCTCATCTTTAGCCGTAAGGTGACGCATGTAACTGACATCTAACATGTTGGCAGGAAATACAAAAATATTTTTATTTCGCACATTCCCGACATCTTAATATCTAAAGAAGTAACTGGAAAGAAAGAAAGAAATAGAGTTATTGCCACACAAAAATTTAAAATAAATTACAAAAAATCAAACAACGAACAAAAAAAATTATGGCAAAAGGAGCCAGCTCAGCATATGCAGGGACAGCTGGACGATCCCCACTCTGGTCTTCACTTAGCTCCTTTTGGTCTCACCTAAAGCTTGTTGGACGTACTGTAAAATAAATACTATAAACTATACATACAAAGCTAACTGAAGCTTTTCATTAGCGTGACTCCACTGCTGATAGATTTGTAGCAACATGATACTCAGAATTAATAAAACAATCGATTAATGAAGTTATCCCAGCACTGGAAGCCGAACTCTATGAATCGAAATCAATAATCGAAGTCTGTCTACCTACACGTTAGTGTTACGGGCGTGATTATATTGTAGTTAAGTGTAGGAAGCATATTGTTGATTATTACATAAACAAGTTGATGTTATTGAATGTACGCTACAAATGTAGAGGAAGACTGAAGGTACTGTGGTGGAAGAGGATGCGTAAGGGATTCAGAGATGACCGATAGATGTATGGAGTACTGTGACGTCATACTTGGGGAAAAGGTACGCGTGTTTTTGGATAGTGTTTAATGATACAGTTAACTTGTGATTGCGGATGTTGTTCCATCATATAGCAGAGCTATAAGAACTATAATTGTGTTTAATAGTGGTTGCACAGTAATATTACTCTGGTAGAGCGGACGCGAGAGAAGTGTGAAATAATTGATTCGTTTAACGTGCCGACACGCGATTGTCAGCTATTCTGTGTGTCGATGTTCTATAATCTTACTTATATTATAAACTAGTTATTACCCGCGACTTCGTTTGCAAAGAGAACTAAAGAAATCATTTTTTTTTTGTTAAATAATTTAATATAATAAAATATCGGCATAAAATTTTTATTTAGGTAACTTATTAACATGCCAAATTATTGCGACGCTGACAGATTAGCTTAAATAGCTCAATGGTTGAGAGTACGGATTTCCGATCACGTGATCCAGAATTCGAATCTCACTATCATAGTATTGTAAGGTATACCTTAACAGTCCTAGTGGGATTGGTGAAATAGATATCAGTGCAATAAATAAAGTCTTGAAATTACTTACTTTAAAAAAAAAACATATGACTATGTAAAGTCACATATTGGATAAATCACATACATAATAAGTAAATTATTTGTTAAACCAATTCTAACGTAAGTGCAATTAGATGACCAGACTTGGTATAAATCAATGTTGGAAGAAGCCGTGACATGAGACCGCAACAAATTCCCAGTCAAGTTTCCAAATGACCGAGTTCGAGGAGTGACCGCAGCACAGAGGTAGATGCGTCCCAACTTTGATATTTAACGACAGGACCTGTCAAGCGCCTTGTAATCTATCAAATAGAAACCTACGAAAAGTTCTACGCCTGCTTATTTTTGAGTCTGTACGCTTTCATCGAGACATGTCAGTGTTGTGGAATGATCTGTCCTCGGCGGTATTTCCAAACCAATACGACTTAGAGTCCTTCAAGAAGCGAGCGTACTTTCTCAAAGGCATTTGCATCTGTGATTCCTCTAGTAGTGCAGATGTCTGGGTGTCGATGATCACCCTTGTAATCCCGCCACTCGTTTGTCCCTTTATTTTACTTTTTTCTTAATATACATGTACTTCTATGAAAGGCGCGTTTTACTTAGCACTCTCCCAAGTCCATTTCTCAATAGTCAAAGACCGCATCTGTCCAGGTAACATGCACCTGCGGCTATCGACCTGTTACTGTCGCTTTTTACTCCATACAACCGGTCTCTTACTCTTGGACGGCGTTATGTAATAGACGTGCAGCCAATATAGGCACATTTATTATTCAGACTTGACTCAAAATCTACTAAACTATCTTTTTGTTTGTTCATACAGTAATGGTAAAGTTCAACACTTTTTTGACTTCAAAACTAAACTGCTTGATAATGGATGAGACAGCGCCATCTATTGGATGCATTTTAAAACAATGTTTTTAATTGAATCTTTAAATTTAGGTAAAACACTATCTCATTTTAGCATAACCTGCGAACGTACGTCGCGTAGTCTATTCTGCTAGGTTAATAAAAATGAAAAAAATGTTGATTGCCCACTAAAACAATAGATTCATTGGTGCCTTGACTCCTTAAATAGGGCTACTGTGATTAAGGTGTCAAGGACTTCCCTCAAACTAATACATTCAATTATATATAAAGTGATTACAATAATGAAATTTTGAAGTTCTTAATTGATTAACAAAGAAAAAACATAAAAATACAAACCTTGTTTACAGTAGTATGATGAATGAGTATGATGAAAAGATGAATATAATTAAATATTTCAGACGTGTTTCTAATTGACGTAATATTATACGTTCATATTGTATAACAACATCCAAACATTTCATCCAAGGCACTCGTAGTAAGGACCGGACGTGGCCGAGTTTTTGTACGTTTTGTGACATCGCACTGACTGCTATCTGTTTTGTTATCATCACAGATAGCTTAATAATATTACGAAAAGTTTCGATTAACAAAACACTTCGCATTTACTAGTTTATACTCTTGCTTAGTAGAATTAGAAATAAAAGTTATTATGTAACCTTTACAACATTCGTAACAGTAATCTCTGTGTCAAATTTCACCCAAATCTGTTGAACTGTTTTGAAGTTACCTGCTGAAACACCTATATAAACTTACAAATATGTAAGATTACTAAACTTAAACAAATTGTCATTTTCACTTTAAATTGGAGAAATGCCTGCGCACACGTGTGTTGATGAACACATAAACAAGAAGGTCCTGATATTGGAGAAGGCTTAAAGGGAGAGGAAGACCAAAGAAGGATTATGTGAAAGAGGACATGCGCTAGGGCGTGAGTTGAGATATAACAGCTGACAGAGATGTATGGAAGAGTCGTACGGTCATACTGTGCCGACCCTCCCTAGGGCAGATGCTCCGAAAAGGGCAGGTTATTGATGGTGAAATGCCTACGCATTTCCGACTCTATTGGGTGAAGAGTCGGGTTATATCGGACTTGTACCGACTAAAACCGCACAGTGGTCGAGTACGGCACTTACAAGGGGTCACGGGATCTCCGTTCGGAACACAACCATCGCTTCTTCAATGCTCACTAGTTTTTGTGAGTCAGATTCTTCTTGGTCGCGGTTGTACCCACCTTCTCAGGGTTCAAAGAGCATTCGAAACCTCCCTCTGAACGCTCACAACCCATAAACTCGGCGCGGTTAAAGTGCAACATTACTAAGGAACTAATCAAGCAAACACTGTTATTGTTGATAATATCAATAAGTTTTTGATATTCTATAGAGTAGTGGTAGCGAGCGCATCCGCAGGTCCGGGCATTGAGCAATCCGGAGTAATCCAGTCTCTACAAAAACATTAGCTACTGCCGAGAAACTGGTTTTATGGAGAGAGGATGTTGCGCTCTATCTCTAGTCTATGCTATCTTTGATATACTAATAATAATATTTTTATTATACTAGCCAGATTTTTGTTAATTTATTAGTATTTCTTTTACAACCCTAACTGAGCTCTAGACTTGACCTAGGATATGGTCCACGATAATAGTCTAATAGCGGAATTCGAACTCAAGACGTTGTGGCCGTTAATCCGTTCCCTTCACAATAGGGCTACTATTCTTATGTTACTTAGAAGTGTATATTTATGATTTCCTAGTGATTCCATAATTAATCATAGTAACTAGTATATATGTTTATTTATCTGATTTGAGATATATTATTTATCAAATGTGAAACGGGTTAACACAAATTTGTACATCTAATGTCGGCACCGACTAGTTTCGATGGACTCGAAAGTCGGTACCGACACTGAGTGATTACGGAAGTGTTAGTTGTTTTATATTTAGTTTATTTCATATAGAAGTTTAAATAGTTTCAATGTTATGAATTCATTACGCTTGCCTTTATAATGACACTGACAATGGTAATGTTTCTTGTTGCAAACTATCAAGATATTTATTAACATAACAATATTAAGTTAAGGTAGTTAAATTACTTAGTGACATTCTTTTGTTTTATGAAAATGATTTAATAGAGCATCAGGACCGCACTATGAATAGGTTTCGTAAATCTCGTTAGAAAATTTTCTGTTTGAATTGAATAGCACGTCCGTAATCAAGCCTGTATAAGCTACAGATTATAAATATGGATTGATTATGAAAAATTATTTCTTATTTAATCCCTTTGTTCGGTACATTTTACAGCTTAAAACTTGTAGTTAGTGTAGAGTTTGTTTCTACAAAAAGAAAAGTTCAAATCTGTGCCGTGGTTGCCGAGATCGTACATAACAAAGTTACAAGCTTTTGCTGCACGTAAAAAAGCGAATGAAAACCAAAATAAAATAATAAATATCGTTTCGCGAAAAGTCACAAATTAATTCACCAGCGCAAAATTGTTCGTAATGAACTTGACATAAACCGAGGCGGATATGACGTCACGCGACACGTGACGTCGAACAGGAAATCCAACCGGATCCGGCGCCATAATGCTTCAGCGTCAGAGAAAAGAATTACTCGCAGTTTTTGGCGGGAAACACCCGACTTCCGCATCCGTTGGCACCGCCATCGCAATGTTTAAGTGTTGAAATATCAAGAATTATTAATGAAAAATAAATATTTCTTTATTAATTAATGACCTTTATTTTAATTAAAATAATATAAATTGCAATTAGTTGCCATCTAAATCGACGTGGACGGGGCAGTACCCTGCCGAGTCGTGTAGTGAAAAATCATTTTAAATACCTATATTACACCAGACACAAATATAAAGTAACATCAAGTATATAACAAAATGTAAACTTAAAATAATTACATTACAATTACAAATGTCTTGTACATTTACAAAGATGTAATAAAAAGCGCAAATTGTCTCCAGCTTGCGTGCAGCGATGTTTTTATCTCGCTGCCCACTGGGGAAGTTGTTACCTAACAATTTATGCTTAACAAGTCGAGGCTTCGTTCTTTACACTTACAGCTAAATATGGCAAAACTGAACATAGTAACTAATCACATTTTTAATTAAATTCATCCAAAAATTATCAATTTATATATACGTGGGGCGTGCTCCCTCTAGGTGGACTGACGACTGAGTGCTGATAGGAAGTCGTTGGATGCGGAAAGACCTTATACTGTGGAAGGCAGTGGAGAAGATATATATCCAGCAGATCGAAAATGGCTGATGTTGATGATGGTGATGATTACGATGAAAGATTTGCGGTCATTTGTACCTAAATGTAATACAGAATTATGCATAATATTACAGTTTTTTATTGTTCATCTGACTGTCCTTAGTCTTGTAGGGTCAGCACCAGATCTTTGTCCTCTAGATCCTAACCTTTATCTACTGTCATCTCAGTCGTCACTCCTTTAATCAAATCACTCTTCCCACAGTCCGTACGTCTCGTTAAAAAGTATAAATTCACGTTACTAGTTTCTACAATTATTATATTCAAGATACCGTAAAATAGTTTGATATAAATCTGATTTGGAAATATGAATTCCGTATTTCCAATTTAGATTTGCGATAGTTGCAGTGTCTTCAGAATATTGACCGCCGGAGACCTCGCTGCGCTTTACTGCAATTCAATTTTCAACGTTTTTCGTATCTTGTATCGTTTTCCTAGATACAAAATATGGTATACATCAAATCGACATATTTCATATATTGTTACGAAGTTTTCGATTTATTCGTTTTAGTTTTGTTTGGGATTTATTAAACGCATTCTTTTTGTTTTCTAAATGAAATTCGCGGACTCTCTATTTTCAACTATCCTATCATCGATGTTATAATCGCGCGTTAAATCTATTCAAACGCCATCTAGTTAAATTTTTAAAGATGTATAATTAGTTGGATTTCACAAAAGTTTTCGCTTGAAAATAAACTACAATTTGCATTCTATCTTCATTCTGTACGGTATAAAATTACATCAAACAAAAGAAGGCATCAATACAAAATTGTGGATTATTATTTCCTTTTTCTCTTTTAAAAAGTAATTCCTTGCGTTTCGACATTCGTGAGCGGCCCGCAAAAGGTTTCTTAAACCATTGTCTTCCCGGACCCTTTCAAAACAACAATATCACCAATTTCCTGAGTTCATTGAACCTTGTCGTATTCAAGATTCGACACGCTTTGATTTTTCTTATCCTTGCCTTGTTGGTTCTAATTAAAAAAAGGCCGTAACAAAAATCTTCTAGTTCCGTTTGTTATTAGATTTATTACTACTAAAAATTTTTGAAGTCACGACCTTGAACTGCAATATCCACTCGGTTTTTTTTTATAATATTTCTGTATTGTAAGACATTTTCTTTACGTCAATAATTAAATTGTTCTTATCAAACCATACTAATCTGCTTCTCATTTGACATGCATCTCATATAGTGTAATGTCCGTTCAAATGTAACCTATATCTTAAACAGTTGATGAATTTTAAAGTTGTATGCGTGTTTAGATGTGGAAGGTGGAGGACTGCATACTGTGGAAGACATTGGAAAAGGCCTATATCCAACAGTAGGCAGACAGTTGATGATGATGATGACGTTCCGTCTTTAGTTACTTTCAAATTGTCGTCTTAAATATATTTATTGCTTCACTGTTTTAAATGAAAATTAACAAGCCGTTGTTTTACTTCTATATTCTAATGGACAAATAAATAAACCAATAAATTTCAAGAGATGTAATGGGCTTGTTAGATATGACGAGGTATATCTTGTGAGTGATATTGGCATTCGTAACTCTGTGGAGCGACATCTCTTAACAGTTCCTGCGTGCCTGGTACATTCAGTGTTATAATATTTTATAAAACATAAACTTTTTTTTTTGACTTTGTTACGTCTGTTCTCAAAATCCTACCGTAGCGTTATCTCAATAATAATAATTCTATGAATTTGATTAACAAATGAACCAATAATTGGATCTATCGAACAGTTAGAGAACAGGTGACCGTTTGCACCTTGTGCGCAGGTGGCGGTAGACAAAAAAGGTATATACCTTTTGTGAACTACCCACCTGTGCCCTTGGCATTATTGAAGATGCTATGGGTTTTTTATGAGATAA
Source organism: Papilio gigon (assembly GCA_027563995.1). Classification (NCBI taxonomy): domain Eukaryota; kingdom Metazoa; phylum Arthropoda; class Insecta; order Lepidoptera; family Papilionidae; genus Papilio; species Papilio gigon. The sequence continues at coordinate 516,419 of JAODUI010000020.1, read as the reverse complement.
ATAGTAACTATTAATGTGTCGTACACACATGCTTACTGTTTAAAGGTCAACATTGTTTAAGGAGTCTTTACTGTTATTTCATACTGGCTGGCGAACTGACACCGTCTGTGCTGGTTTAAAAAAAAATTGTAACTTGTCTTCTTCCAGACTAAGTTCTATGTTGCCAAATTTTAACGTGAACTTGTTAGCGGATCCGTAGAGACGTATTAACAACCATTAATCTAAGATCTAATGTTATTTCTTTCAAACCCGTATCGAGTTTAATTTAAAAAAAAAAGGTAAACTAAATGTAGCAAAGAAAACCTTTCCTTCCGTTTTAGTAGAAAGCTTCATTCCGGAATAATTATTATCGTCTTCGAGAACACCGCGCTTCCTGAAAGCTTGTAGCTTCGCCTTAAAGAGGTAAGCTTTGCCTTAAGTGCTGGCACGCGCTGCACCTGTCGCTGGGCACGTGCTGGAGGCTGCTTAACGCAGCCCGCTCAACTGTGGATTGAGTTATAAGCTTAGAGCGATTTTGGTAAAACACACACAATCACATAATTAATATTACCACAAACTACTAAATGTTTAGCCTAAGCTATCTACTAAGTTAGTAGTCAATATGTTCAATTAGAATGTGCACCAGATTTTCAAAGATCTTCGTTAAGTTATTCTGGAAATACGTATTAACAAACATCCATACAATCTTTCATGCGGAAGATGACCCTATTTTGTGAAAGGCATTGGGAAAGGGATGTGTCCAGCAGTGGGCAAACAAGGTCTGATGATGATGATATAAACTCGCATTTATAATATTAGTAAAATTTAACACTTCACAATTATTTTTTTAAAGTATTTTCTTTGTAGTGTTATCTTCTTACCATACTTACTGCAGCTCAGAGAGTCATTAAATGATCACTTAAATACTATTTTAGATTAGATACTAAATCTTTACTTTTCTGATTAACAATCAACTGTGAGTTCGCCTATTAAACTTGCACCACACACAGTCTACAAGCCAACATCTTGCTGGTTGTGGAAGTAAAAACCTAATTAGTTTCTATAATATCACCTGTGTTTCAACTTTAATTGTCCATAAATGTGTACATCCTTTTCTAGGACTGGTTAGCCTTTCGGTGTTTTACAGGTTATATTTCGGACAGTGTTCAAAAATTACACGAGTTACTTCACCCATCCCCATTCTACCATCAGACATTTAGACACACGGCAGGTCTTCACGTCTTCACAGTCGACGTGCCGCGCGCTCGAACGAAACGATTTGAACCATCGTCCATCATGCACAACAAAGGAGTGGAATAAGTTGCCGGCGTCAGTATTTCCGACCAAGTGCGATTTGGGGGCCTTCAAGAGTAGAGTGAATAGGCACACTAAATTAGCATGTACCATATTTCGACCAAATTATTGCTTGTCATCAGGTGTGACCATGGTCAAGCGATAGTTTAGTTTTCATATTAAAAAAAAACACGTTAGTTATTTTCAACAGTACACTTTCGTAAAAATAGCGACAGAGGGCGACAATCGATGTGCACATTAGTGAAGTTTTTATTATCTGTTTTGATGGTAAATATTTTTTTATGAGTTAAAGAGTAAATAGTAGGAAATTTTTGGAATGGAGGCCACGGTAGGGGATCAGGGGTGTGGGGTGTCCTCCCTGCAGGTGGACCGACGACTTAATGCGGACGGTGGGAGGTCGTTGCATGCGGAAGGCAGAGGACCGCATACTGTCGAAGGCAACATCAAAGGCCTAAGTCTAGCAGTAGCGAGACAAAGGCTGATAATGATGATAAAGCGAGTAAACTAGCGGGAACAACTATAGTAATTGTCGCTGTCCTGTCTGAAATGTGTTGTCCCTTTTATTCCGTTTAATAAAATAAAGACAACAATATCACAGCGACAACGTTCAATACTTTTGGTTCAATCCGTTTCACAATATAACGAAATAAACAATTGAACGTCAGCTCTAATTAAAACTGCCAATAAAAAGACTTTGAACAACGTTGATGGAATCCAATTAATCCATCGCGTCACAGCGAAGTGCAAATGGATTAAATCCATCCAATTGTTTTCTAGACAACATTTCTTTAGTTGGAATCCTTTTGCTTCGTCCTGATGGGTTTACGATGAACGTAAAACACACTAACATGTCTAAGAAAATGCGTTCTGATTTTAAAAATATAAGTTTTATTGAATTTGACTAGCGCCATCTATTGGCAGTGATAGCTCACAGTTACCTAGCTGCAGATTTAAAAAAAGGAATTAGCTGATTTGAGTTTATTTACTAACATTTCTTTTGTCACACCAACTAAGCTTTCGCGTGTACTAGGATATGGTTTACGATAGTCGAATGCCGGGATTCGAACTCTCGACTATGTGATCGGAAAACTGTACCCTTAACTATAAGCTATTGGCACTTTTTACAACCGATGAAATCTTTGCTTTATTGTAAGATACTAGTCATTTTTTTTAATAAATGTTTGTTTGTCCGTTAGTTCACGTTTGTTCCACATAATCTCCGAAACATCTTGGCCGATTGTGATAGGATTTTTGCTGGAAGGTAGCTGATATATGAGAATTAATTTAAGACTGTTTTTTTTTATTCTCGTTGATAAAGTCACAGACAACCTCTGCTTATAAAATGAAATCCATTTGATATTTATCAAATACTTATTTTACAAACAACTCAAAGTATATTGAACTTTATTACTTAGGTATAAGTTTTAATTTACAACGTAATTTTTCACGAATGCGATGTACGCATTCGTATCAACTCATGCATTTTATGTGGTCCTAGTAACAAAAAATACGCATCAAAGGAGTTGTCCATTGTGGACGGGAGTAATGCATGTTTCACACGAAGGCATTACAATAAAACTGTAAAGTAGGACAGTGTTATTATGCTATTATAACCATCATAAAAAAAGCTACGCTATATAAAAAATTGCGAACCTTAAGTGGCGATGGGCCGGCCATATTGCTCGTAGAACGAACAGCCGATGGGGCCACCGAGTCCTGGAATGGCGGCCACGAACAGGTCGACGCAGCGTGGGTAGGCCTCCCGCAAAATGGACCGATGATCTGGTTAAGTTTGCGGGAGCATCCTGGATGAGGGCGGCTGAGGACCAATCGTCGTGGCGATCTTTGGGGGAGGTCTACGCTTAGCAGTGGGCGACGTGTGGCTGATAAGATGATGAATACAATTAACAATGTTTCATCTCTCTGTAAACTTACAGTAATTAGTAATATTTGGTTTTCTTCCTTTTTTCAATTGTTTGTTTAGTCTGTAGCGCAGACTTGTCGCAGAGTTACGTCACAGGCGATTGAGCCGAGCTATCGGCAGTTGGCAGCAACGCCGATTCGTGCCCATCTATTTCGGTTGCCTGTAAACAACGACCTCAATCAAAGGGCGCCGCGCCCCCCACTAGTAGCGGCATATTTTAAAACGGCATATTTTTTTACCTGTATTCGCCTAAGTGGCGAAGTGACCGTTATCCATACGTGTGCACGCAGACGCGTTCTCTACGTTAAATCGACAGAGGACGCTTAGAATGAGAGTATCTCCCCTTCCCATGCGTCCCTCTGTCAAATCGACTTCATCGCCATCATCACATTAGCTACATGTCACATTCTGCTGGGCGTATGACTCCGCAATTATCAGGACGATCGGTCCTCTGCCGCCTTCATCCAGGATACTCCCGCAAACTTGTAACTTATTAAGTTTATGGTCTATTGTAACGTGATGTTAAATATTGAATATAAGTAGTAGATATTTTATACTAATAAATTAATAATTTCATGGTTTAAACATTTAGCAAACCGATATTAAAAAGATATGACTAATTTAATTATTTTCAACACATCTGTCTAAAACCGGATATTGTATTTATCGCTTGACGCCCTTACCTCATTCGGTAAAATTGTTAACACCACATAATTAAAAAAAATTATATATTCAGCATAAAATCATCGTTAGAAACGGTCACTTCAAAACTTGTCAAAACCTTCTTAATAAACATCCAAAGTTACATCTCCAATCTTATCCTCTGATCTTTGTAAGATTTAAAAAAAAACAACAACATTCATTTTCAAAATTAGAACAATTTTTGTTTTATTGTCGACCAGTATCATTTTTTTTTTTGATAAACTGCAACGTATAAAATTGAGAATAAAAAAATGAATGTCTACGCGTCACAGATAAAAAATGGTAAAGTAGGTTATTTAAAAATATCAATATTACTATGCTATTGTATTATATGTTACAGCAAGCGATTATATTTTATGGCTTCAAGTGATACGGTCTAATATCGCTTGATGTTTTTTTTTATCGTCCAGTCTCGTATAGAAAGTCTAGAACATCGTGTACGTGGCACGGACAACCTGTATCGTAACGAAAATTGATTGAATACCAATTTTTATAGCACATTTTTATGTGTGCGAAAATAATCAACAAAACAACACACACACACATACAAAAATTTTTTTTAGTACACATAGCTACACTGTTGCTGTAGGACTTTGGTAATTTTGTTAAAAGAATATTCTTCAATTCTTGCAAAAAATATTTTATAATTGCAGTATATTTCAACAGTTGCCTAAAGACGCTTCAAGTTCTTTGAACGTAAGTTTGCACGCAAGCCAAAGTTGATGACAAGCTATTCGATGTTTGCAAATGAGTTTTTGAAAAGACCATATTAAAATACCGAAGTCTGCTAATAGTCTACAAAAAGTAACACCTTTCAGAAGAATTCAAAATAAAATAATAATTTTAGGCGCCAACGAAACGATAACGATTCGATATCGTAACGACAAAATGAAAATTTTTTTTGGAAAAAAAATCACAAAAACTACAAAGGGCATAAATTGTGGCTTATCTTAAACAGGCACTATCGAAATATATTATTGTCCATCTTTTCTTTTAAAAAAAAAATTAGAACACAGTATGTTTTAAGCGATTTTTTCTTACTTCCAAATAAAAATTATTGTCGAAAATCAAAAATTATATCGTTGTCGTAACGTTCCCGTCGCATAAACGTATTATGTAAAAGCTCACAAACAAGTTCAACATTCGCATTACGTTGTACCGTTCTATTAATGAAAAACTCTTTTTTTTATTTCAGTATTGTCTTTCATGCACGTGGTGCGAGCGAGATAGATATACATTTTTTTCTCAGCAATGTCTTGAATTGAACGTTGAAATACTTTAAAAATAAATTACAACTGCCCCACTAATGCAACATTCAACTGTATTACGTAGTAATTAGAGATTAATTTTGTAGAATAGCATTTTTTCACGTCAGTGCAAATAATAATGTATAATTTTTTTTTCATATAATTCGTAGGAAGTATAAAAAATAATCAAAGTCTATTGAATGAGATAAGTAATGATAATCGAAACACAAAAAAAATCTATTATAATCAAACTAGAAACGTTAGAACTAATGTTCTACTTCACATAGTTATATAACTTATAAAACGGCTTAACTCACGTGTAACTCGGTGTCAGTACCGACTAGTTTCGAGCCCATCGGGG
>JAODUI010000020.1:498521-510792 GCA_027563995.1 Papilio gigon | reverse complement strand
CGATCGTCATGGCGATCTTAGGGGGAGGTCTACGCTCAGCAGTGGGCGACGTGTGGCTGATATGATGATGATGATGTTATAAAAAAAATTAAACTAAAAATCAAAACAGACGTGCAAAGAAAAAAGAGATCAGATCGCTAGTCTGTAGCTGTCAAAAGAAAAAGAAAAAAAATCCATTGTTTTCACTACTACATAAGATTGTACTTGTATGATATGCAGCGCTCCTATCGGTCGGAAAGTACACTAAAAAACCCCAAAGAATCTTGTTGACATTGATACACATGATGTCTCAAAAAAGTTCGTACTAGGCTCACCTTTGTAACAGTAAGTGAGCGTTCAAATCACAGCATTGCTGAATTGTCTTGTTGATCTGTATCAGATTTGTGTCTTCGTGTGAAATCAGCATTATAGCAACACTAGCTTACGCTTTGTGAATCTTATACAGCACTAGAGTTGCCAGTGGGGAAATGTACTTTTATTGTATTTAATCAGTACACCGGTATAATACAAGACTCTTTAAATTTACACTAGTGAAAGTAAAAAAAACAAAATCAGTTAAAGAAAATTCAAAATATGAGAATTATTACAATACAAAATACTTCTCACCTTCATTACCAACCTTTGCCTGCTGGATATAGCCTTTCCCAGTGCCTCAACTTACTTTACTTCCAAAATTACATAGTAACAAAAGTCATTAGAAAACCTTATGTCAAAATTTAAATCTATAGCCTATCCTTCGTTGGACCGGCGCTTGTGTGCGGCCAGCCTTAGTGCGGGACCAATTAATTCCGTCGCCGGGTCGATGCAAATTTCCTGACGTTCTTTTATAAGGATACCGTGGCTTTTGGCGTAAGGTGCCGCCTCGCTACGTACAACTTTGTAAAATTTTAAACAAGTAATGAATCTCTTCAGTTACTTTTTTGAATTCCTTATAGTTAGTAAAAGCCTTAAAAGCTATAGTCGCTAATTATAATGAATCATGTCATGTAAGATGTATGAAAGAATAACATTGAACATATAGTTGATAATTTTATAAGCACCTTTACTTTAAATTGCACAATTCAATCAGTTAAACTGTACAGTTTTTTAACCCTGTCACGAAAATTCTAATTGTTTCATCATCATCTTTTATGCCCACTGATGGATATGCCTCCCACAGTATGCGGTCCTCCGCCTTCCGCATCCAACGACCTCCTGTAGTCTGCACTAATTGTATAGTTAAGTAAAATTATAAATGTAAATATTAAAGTTATTTTTTAATTATAAATTGTAGATCGTCGCATATAGATGGCACTTTACTGTCGTCCAACGGAATCAAAGAATTTGAAATGCCTAAAAAACGCTCGCAGCCCGAGCTGCGGACAATTAAAAACGTTTCAAGTGGAAGAGTCGTCTGAAAAGATTCACGCGTTCCAAATTTATTTACTTCTGTTTGGTAATACGAATAAACGTGAGATTCCATTGACGGAAAAAATACAAAACATTCATTCATTTGTTAAAAAGTCCTTTATCGTCGCTGCAGTCTTGACAGACTGGTCGGGGTCATCATCAGCCGGTGATCCACTGTACAAGCCGCCACCACCATCTGAAAAAAAAAAACTATAGCCAATATTGTATATAAACATTCTGTATCGCATTTACAGTTTCTCTGGTCTTGGAGATGTTCATGAACCAGCCATATTCATTTATCATCATCATCATCATCAACAGCCCTTGTCTGTCCACTGTTGGACATAGGACTTTCCCAATGCCTTCAACAGTATGCGTCTATTCATTTATCCTTCCATTTAATCCAATCATGTCTTATGTATTCTAGCAAACGTTGATACAATTTTTTTTAATGTTTAATCCGTGAGAACGCACGGTTAGACGGAGCATATTATCTAATCCTACACTTGTTTATTATTACACGTAAATATGTTGACGACAGATAATTACAGATGGCGCTGTACAAATATTTTAATGCCAATTAACTTCCGCGTATCCGATCCCTTTAATTAAAGGGTTTATTGATACTGTATTATGTTCAAATAACTTAACAAGCGTACATAATTATAACATAGAAATGTGAATATTTCAAACTATATAGTAGTTATTTAAAAGACAAATTCAAAAGTAATTCATCGTCATGATATCAGCCACACGTCGCCCACTGGTGAGCCTAGGCCTTCGCCTAAGATAACCACGACGATCGGTCCGTCACCGCAGAACGGACTGCCAATGGGGCCACAGAGTCTTCAAATGGTGACCACGGACAGGTCGACGCAGCGCGGATGGACCGATGATACGGTCAAATTTGCGGGAGTATCCTGGACGGGGGTGGCGGAATACCAACAATATATATTTTTTTAAATATGTACTTCTTTTCTATATTAAATGAGTCAAAGTACCTGTTCGAGAAATTTCTTTAAAAAAGGTACGAAGTTATCGTTTTATTATAGATTAATAAACATAAATTATCATTCTTTTTATTATAGTTGGCTTTCATTGGTGTTATATCATCATCATCATCAACAGCCCTTGTCTGCCCACTGTTGGACATAGGCCTTTCCTAATGCCTTCCACAGTGAGCGGTCCTCCGCCTTCTGCATCCAACGACTTCCTGGTCGTCGGTCCACCTGGAGTGGAGGCCACGCTGGGGACCAGGAGTGTGGGTCGTCCTCCCTCCAGGTGTTGTTATATAGTTCATCCAAATCATTTTTGCAAAGTAGAAATCTTAATATGTCATTTACAAGTGTTTTGTCAGTGTAAACCGCCACTAAGGAATCGGCTTAGCTACTAAACGTGGGTTAGAGTGACGTTGGGGCTTACCCGACAAACGATCCGAGCTATAATGTCTTAAGCCAAAGCTAATCCGAGCTCAGAGCCGACCGATATGTAAGCTGTAGCTTTACAACTACACTCGAGCTGTTACAATACGTTGCTCATTTGTTAAATTTTTATTGAATAATACAAAATTCTATTTATAGCCTAATGGAGATTATAAAAATCTGATCATAGGATGACATCATAATGCATCGAAATTTCTTTCATATTTTTTCGCAATATGATCAGGATTTTTTTTGTTTTGAGCAGTCTATCAGTCAGTTTGATTTCGTAAACAAAGGACTTTCACTTTTAAACGAAATACAACATTGATAACATTTTATTAATTAATAAAACAAAAAGAAAATCAAAACACTGTCTTTATGACCTCACATAGTCAGTTTGTAAAGTGTATTGTAGTGACTTGGAATCTAAACGTATTAAACGATTTGTGACATTAACGTTTATTCTTCCCATGACTGTTAAGAGTAAAGTCAATCGAGTTCACTGTTTTTTTTTTATCCCATCATCAACCTATCCTTTTCCTACAGACAGTCAGCAGTATGTAATCATCCATACATTTGTTAGCCGTATCTGAACTCACACCCTTCTTACGCATATTCTCTCTCAATCTTTCTTTTTAATCTATGCTTAACAAAAGACGTAGGCTATAAGTATCATTGTTCTACTGGATAAGAGATATGGAGTCGACTATTCCCACAAACCGCACGTGATAGGGAATTCCAATAACGTCAGTAACAAAGAACACAAAATGACTCCGTCTGGATGGGGCATTCCGTTCATTCTGCAATTGTCTAGCGAGCGTACTAGCTCTTTAACTTGGAATGCGGACCGAATTCGCTCCAGTAATTTGTTCGCTCGTGTATCTAAGGACATACGTGGACGCGTCTGGCCAACTTGATTATACTTGATTATCTTTTTCTAAAGAAATTAACTGTTAAAATTTAATAAAGTACATATGACAGTCTGACAACTTTAAGCTTTTTACGTGATGTTGACTCTCCTCACAGCACCCAAAATACGGGTAATGACGACAATGTAATTTTGTTATCAGATCCAAATTGCCTAAAAAAAAATTTTTACACTTTTCTTTACTCCCATACAATCGTAATTATAGTTAAAAGTAAATTTGAACTTTCATACCATACCATAAACTATATTAGTGGAGAGGTTCATGGAAAATAAAACAATAGAGTGTTAGGCAGTACGAAGTTCGCCGGGTTTATATGAAATCTTCAACTGTCATTTTATAATAAATGTTTTGAACATGTTTTATGAACGGCGTAAATATCTATCGCTTGATGTCAGATTCAAGCTAATTAGATTACGTATTGTTTTGTTTAGGTTTATCGTTCCCCAGCGAGCTATTGTAACAAATAGATTATACAATTAATTTATTGTTTGAAATTTGTGTATTGATTCCCAGTTGTGTTACGTTCAAGTACTTCCACAGCAACAGCGTGTTGCAAATCAAATTGTACTTGAATCCGCACATCCTGTTGGATCCCATTCCTTCCGAGATCCTCGGCAGCGACATGTCTCATCATCATCATCAACAGCCCTTGTCTGCCCACTGTTGGACATAGGCCTTTCCCAATGGCTTCCACAGTATGTGGTCCTCCGCCTTCCGCATCTAACGACTTCCTGTCGTCCGCACTAAGTCGTCGGTCTACCTGGAGGAAGGACGACCCACACTCCTGGTCCCCATGTTTCAGCCTATGTCAAACAATGTGAATCCAATCAATAATAATTTCCTGTCATTAAAACAAAAATGCATTTTCCGAACTCCTCAGTGTTGCAAATTGTTCGTTACAGTGAACATACCACCTAGTTTGGTTATTCCAGACTAAGTTTACTTAGAAGCATTTCTTACCCGTTCTCTATTTGTCCCAGTTCATCTTGTTAGGGAACTTCGAGATAACGTTAGTTTGCTTTTTAAATTTTTAATGCGCAGAAAATAGCTTTGTAAGTTACTGTGCATTGAATATGTAAAATTTATAGGGTGTAATAAAGGTGGCCCTGTTTTCTTTATTTATTTATACTAGAAATGGATATACTAAGAAAGTACAGTATTAATACAACAAAAGTTAACAGTGTAATTATCGGCGTCAGTATCAACGTCAACGCAGCGTCAACGTCAATGTTGATATTAACGTCAGCATCAGCGTTGGCGCTAACGTCAACGTTAATTCCACACGGACGAGTTCGCGGGCAACAGCTAGTATTATATCAGTAGGGAAATGAAATTAACAGTCCATTTGTAAATACGCGCGCACAATAGGTCGTGTATCAATGAAGCGTAGTTTATACGTTATAGTCCGGGAGCTAGACTCAGCGTTCGCGACGCGTTCTTCCATAAAGCTCTCCGATTTCACTCGCAAAATTAAAAGTGTGCTGAGCGAGCGATTCCGGGTCAGCGGATTTAATCACTAAAAACGTGAGTTGAGCAAGATGTATAGGAGATTGTGATGCCGACGCGCGGGAATTAATGTTTTCGACGAGCTACCATCGCGCCGAGCTTATTGTTATAATTCACATCGGCTAATTAACAACTTATTTCTATTAACAAGTAATACTGCGGAGGAACATATGCTGAAGAAGGTATAGAGGAAGATATATGTTCAGCAGTGGGCAGACAAGGGATGATGATGATGATGATTATGATGACATCATACTAAATTAATTCAAAGCCGTTCGATAAAAAAAAATCTAAAATAATGACAACGTTTTCGCCAACTGTTTTTTTTAAACTTATTACTAGCTCTCCAGATGAAGTCCAGGTAAACAGCTTTCTTTAACTCTTAAGGCTCTTAGTCTACAAAGGAGTTAGTATCAGAATAAAAGGTTCTATTTGTGCGAACCGTAAACTGTAATAAGGAAGTACTTAACAATGACAAGGCTTGATTGATTTATGTCCGATAAAACTTAACTGTTGTTATCGATTCAAGTACAATAAGCTCATGTTAAGTTACAATAACAAACATGACACTGTTTGTTAACCGACTGATTTCGAAGTAATGTAAATAAAATTAAAGAAAAAACAAGCTTTTCTTATCAAATTACTTGTCAAGAGGAATTAAATAAGTCCAAACTCGACAGGGTTGCGTCGTTTAATAACAAAGTTCATATGGCCATCTTCCAACTCCATCATCAGACCAGCTATATGTTATAATAATATTGTATTGTCATGCGATTTATACGTTCATCCTGGTTTTCAACTCAATCGGAAACTGGGAAGTGGATCAAATGTAACTTGTAAGATTTGATTACATACACGGTAAAGCTAAATAAAAGCTTGTAAAAAAAAACAATATTTCTTAAACCGTTGTAAAATTATTCATATTTCTAATTTAATTCAAAATTCACTCTTCATCGTTACAATTTCGCGTTCTTAGCTTAACGAGATGACGTCATCCATTCCCGAATCCCGGATGTCAGTGCAAGTCGGGAACGAACGGGAACTGACTTAGCTGCATGACATCGTAATAATGGGGTGTCATATTCCAGTATCGAAGAATTAATTATACGACAATTTTGCATCGCAGACTGATAGAGCTAGTTTCGGGTTTTAATGTTTTTTTTTTGTTATTAGGCGGTGTTATCCTGCGTGCTTTTAAAGGCTCTTATTATAATGTGTTATAATTTTCTAAGTCAAAGCTTTCAGAGACAGGCTTGCGAAATATAATTTTCTAGAATATAATTACTCCAGCAGCCTCAGGTCGGCCACATTGTTAATTAAAAACCCATTCAGACTAACCACTTGATATACTATAAAATGGTATTCAATGTATATAGACGAACAAATAAAATCGATTCCACTTTGGACGTCTTTAAAATAATAATTATTACATTAATAGGTGAAACGAAAACTTCGTGTTTTTAAAGGACGCAAAATTACGCATTAAGAACAACTTGAAATTTGACAAAGTGAATTTTGAAAAGTGCATAAATCTATTCTTATATACAAAACCTTTGCATATAGAAGTTTGGCGTTGTCAAATATTCTACTAAAGTTTGAACTTAAATTAATTATAGTTGAATATGTTTGTTTTGGAGAGTCGTTGAATACGAATGGACAGACGCTTACTGTGGTAGGCATAAGAGAAGGCTTGTATCCAGCAGGTAGACAAAGGTTGATGGTGATGACCATATATACAGATGCCTTTGTTTTTTTCTAGTAGCCATTATTAACTCTGAACTTACATTTTTATGCAATAAAATGACAAATGAGCTATCGAAATATTATATTATTTTGCAAATGATTTGCCAATTGATGTCAGAGAAGACAAACTGAAAAGGATATTCAGGTTAGTTTAAATCGTTTGGTAACTTCAGTGAACTGGTGTCCCTACACCTTCTCCCTAGAAGGCTTTGGCTTCTGGCATAGATTGTATGAGTCAAGGGTAACGTGAAACTCTGCATACTTGACGCCTGTGTGGTCGGACGAGCGGGCCATGCGTGCGGCAACGTTCAGCAACATGCGGCAAACTTGACCAACTTAAATTTCATTGTGTTAGCTATTTAAAATTTCACTCGGATTATGTTCGTAACGCCTCATCTAAATTATAATGGGGCAGTTAATTTATACAAGGGTACCTTTTCGGGGCGTTGTATAGTTGGTCTATAGTTGGGGCAGTTTTATTGTCTCCCGGGTTGGACATTAGCGCTTTGTTCGAGGCCCGCATTGCGACGAATGCCGAGCCAGGGATCTGTTTAGCTTTCATTTAAGGCTGCATAGCGTTTAAATTCATTTAACGTTTAATAATCGAAATTATAATGATCATAACTTAGTTTAACTAAGAAACTAGTTCGAGATTCATTAAACATTGAGTTACGGTCGATCAATGGCGAATTGTGTTATGTAGGAATGCACGGTTTGTATTCAGCAGTGAAAGCTGACGTTTACACTGGTACTGTCTTAGTTCTATCTTTATTTTACTTCTGTTGTTAATGCTATGTCCAAAAATATGTTTTTTTTTTGTATATCAACAACGTTTGTACCAAGTAAAAACAATCTCTATTAACATTCTATTAAGTATGTAATTCTTATGAAATTATTTTTTCGTTAAAGGCTACTACAAATCCAGCAAGTTAACTCGTTTTCATTAACACAGTCTGACGGTTTATAATTCTCCGGGGGCGTTTCTAAATTAATTATATCCTATTTACACTAGCTGCCGACTCAGCCGGGCCCGGATTTTGTTTTCGTTTCATTTTTATTATAAACTAGCTGACGCCGGCGGCGGTGCACGCTTTCCTTCACCGTTGTCATTGCTGGGATTTTTCATAAATTGATTAAATGTAAAATAATTTAGAAATGTATATGATTTTGCTATTATTTATTCCAATTAATAACTTTCGTATTAAATTATTTAATTTATTTTGTAATTATTTAATTATTTAACTAACTTATTTTACCAATGTACGTCGCAATGCGAACTTCACAAAGCATTTACCGCAACTTAAAATAAAAGGTCCCTAACTGTTTCAACGTCCTCTAGGGGCCTTATATAAGGCTCACTATATATTCAAAATTATATAATGAACAAAATAGAATTGTCAAAATTAAACAATAACAAATATGGCGAATAAATACCTATCAATTTGCGTTGCGTAACGAAAGTATGTTTTTTTTTTAATTACGTCCGTTTGTCGACTTTCAAACCTAGTTAAGGCTACATAAAGTTTTAATAGAATGAACAGATATATACCAACATATTATATTAAATTTCTCTTAGTTCAAGAACACTAGAAATAATTGCTAAACGATGTAACAAATGAATGCCACGACATTAACTTCTGTATAAGTTTGGGATGATTCGAAGATGATGATGAAAATAGAAAACAGATTTTTGATGAGGGATACGTACATTCTTGAAACGGTTAAACAGTGCTAAGTTTGGTGACAAAATTATCGAATGTAAGTATGAAATGAATACAAAAAAAAATAGTAAAATTTAGAATGTGGCAGTGTTCTTGAAATATTGTGTATGCAATTAAAAAAATGTCAGGAGCTATGCGCAAACAACTTATAGTATAAATTAAGTACCAATATTTCGCAAAGTTAGCGAATTTAATTGTACACGTCCTTTTTGTGAGACGTGAGAAAAAAGGATTCTCCCGAAAGTGCGCTTAAAATAAAATTTATTACAGCCGTGCCGTATGTGGTTCGCAATTTACATAACCGAGATATTTTCGTGTAAAACGCTTCGAGATATCTTCTAGACTAATTTGATTTTTATTACGCGACCTTTTTTTGGTAACGAGGGGAAACCTGCAGAAGGTACCCCTGCCTTCTGGAGGAATGGTAGGGTTATGTGAGCCTCGTACTTACTAAAACCCCCTCGGTAGCCATCTTTAGGTGCGGTTGCGAGGTCCGCGAGATCTCCGAAGGAACGCACCGGGACCCTCTGCACTGAGCTACTGTACTACCCAGAGCTAATGCTCACTAGTGCCAAAAATGGGCAATACAGGACCACACTATATTGCCCTCTTCCTGGGATCGCTTAAGTTAGCGTTTGGGATCCTAACTGCCACAACACCTTTAGCACACCGCCTACTTAACATTAACTGTTAGAATTGTAGTTTGTTTTAGCTTAACTTACTTGACTTAAATTGCTATATCCCCTTAGTGGAGCAGAAGGGGTCCACGGCACGCCGCCAGCTCACTCTGTCCTGGGCACTGCGCTTGGTCTCGGGCGACGCCAACCCGATCTTCACATATGCCGCGAATGTTTCAACTTAAGCTTAACTTTTAATTCGTATTTTCTAAACTGTTTTTATTTACGCGTCAGTGTGTTTACTTACTGACTTATAGGTCTATGTCCCTCTTGCGGTATCTGCCTAAAATTCAACAACTAAAGCCCGCGATAATATTAAAAAGTTAAGTTTAAATATCTATACATGGTAAGTTTACGATGTAAGTGAGGCGCTATAAAAGTAAGGAACAAGTTCAATCAGGCAGTTTGCCTTCCGTCGAGGATTGCACTAACATCAAACTTTTCAGCGTGAAACTTGAAAAGTAGCAATTTCAGCACATTCCGTGTTGCAAAGTTCGATGCCCTTAGGAATACAACGGCAGGTCTAATACATCTGTTCGCTCTAATATTTACAAGTTAACATTATTAATAATTCAATCGTTACAAAGAAAACAAATAAATTGATGATAATAGTAGTCAACAAAAGAAATAAATAAAGAAAAAAATTCTAACTTAGATTTGAATCAAAAGAATAAGAAATTTGCGTCTAAAAAGATATAATGAACTGTTTGTGAATTCATTACATTTTTTTTAATTGTCTGTTACGGGTTTTTAGTTACATCTATATTCAAATAATCTTTCATTAAACAATGCATTAATGAGTAATTTTACTGTTAATTATTTGAAGGATTGTTTCAATTCTTTGTGTCTATATAACGTCTTAAAACCAAACAATCTTCAGCGGAACTTCAACAATAGCTGCTGATAACACAGCATGTGTTGCGTTGCCTTCAAGAAACTTCAAGATAATGGCTACTTTGAACGCAGCGCCAGTTACTTTTTATAAGTTTTGTTGTTTCCTTCACTGACTTCAGTTTCAAGAACAAACTTACACGATATTTCTTACTGAAGCTAAACAACGGACTTTTTACACTGGTATGTTTTATATATGTTTTACAGTAATGTAAACAATGCTATATTCATAGAAAACTAAATTAACGCTTGACCACGGTCCCACCTGACACGAAGTGATGATGTGTGTAAAAGGTACGCGCTAGTTATTAAAAGCCTATTCACTCAACTCTTGAAGGCCACCATATCTTACTTGAACGGCAACTTGTTCCATTCCTTTGCTGTGCGCGCAAAACTTTGCTGTATGCTATGTGAAGATATGCCGTATGTCTAAATACGCTTTACTATTTAGTGTGCCCGTAGGAGGTGCTGTCACAGGTTAGTCCTCTTAGAGGCATAGAAAATACAAGACAGCTGATGTACAAAGATTTTATGACACATTTTTGACACAGAAAGAGCTGTAATAATTTAGTATAACTTCTGCCTTGCTAGTTGACTTTGTAGATCTATGTAACCTGTAACATTTAGTCATTGGAAATCGAAGCGTCAAAGGGGTATTGCGTACAAACTTTGTGACAATCTTGATCCCTCCAATTTCACGGTCGACTGCCGATGACATTCAGACGACCTCTAAAATTACTATTTACTTGTCTTCCCCTCAGTTTAACAAGAACCATTCGAAGTCAGTTCTAATATTAATTGGCCATTATTTAATATAAATGCGGTTAAATAAACGTAACCGAATTTCATAAAAATACCAAGAGAAAATTAATCACTCATTGTGACCTATGATTTCAGTTTTAAAAAAAATCTAGAATAGTTACTAATACTTTACGGATGGACGGATGTTATTAGGTGTCATCAGAATAGCTAACTAACGTAGTTATATAGAATCGTCAAAAATTTAGCGGTTAAAGATACAGATTTCTGACTACACGGTCGAGAGTTCGAATCCCGCTATTCGACAATTTTAAACCACATCCTAGCACAAGTCCAGAGCTTAGTTGGAGTGGAACAAATCATATTAGATAGATAAAAATCTGCTCATATTAAAAAAAATGTTATTTTTATTAGGAAATATCATATATCAAAATCAATGTGAAAATACCAAAAACATGTTCAAAGTAAGGAAGCAGGAAGGAAAATTAGAAACAATGATATTGATACAAAAAAATGTTTTCTCCTTTACGTCGCTGTTATAATAAAAATATTTGTATTTCCGGAGTGGAATGTCTGCTGGCGGGCGGTGGGCGCGATGTTCTCAAATGTGAATTTATTTTACGTTTATATTCACATATAGTTTTATAGTATATCATATGAACGTGTAATGTCATCACATTTAGAAAAAAACTGTTTATTTATTTTATTTACTTTATCTACCCCATTTAAAGAACACGATACTGTTATCTATGTATGCACATGCACCATGCATGCAATGGAACAGTCGGCTGCGCCCGACCTCCATGTCTAGGCGACGTGGATAAAACAGTCTGCACTGAAGAAGCGTTGTTTCTGTCACACCCATATCTATCATTACAAAACCGTACTGTTGACCATATTGTGAACTTGTGAATTTTGTGTCATCTAAACCCTGAATTAAAAAAAAAAGTGACGTGTCGGAAGTGGTGTTCGACATATCTCTGTACAATTTTATCGCTCAATTTTCTGTATATAGTCTTTATATGTATAGCGTCTAGAATAGTTCATAGGTCATATAATAAAAATGAGTATATTAAGGGATGTTGGAAGTAACGGCAATGATAGAAAAAATGACAAGCAAAAGGATAACGCGATATGGACATGGACGTAGAGATGAACACAAGGAATCTAAGATTAATATCTATGATTAAAGAACTTACATCGGCTAAGTGTTCTCGAGACATTGAAAAATAGAA
>JAODUI010000020.1:480348-496159 GCA_027563995.1 Papilio gigon | reverse complement strand
TACCGGATTGGGAGGTCACCGAGCTCTTAGGTCGCTTCGGTGGACGCTCCATGGAGTGACTGGGCTCAAGGGCCCCCGAGAGGGGACCTCGGCTTGGGCTGTCACGCAGTGCGCGTTTAGCATTCTAATTCAAGGGTGCCCGAGAGGGCCGAACCTCGAACCCCATTTAAAGAACACGATACTGTTATGTATGTATGCACATGCACCATGCATGCAATGGAACGGTCGGCTGCGCCCGACCTCCATGTCTAGGCGACGTGGATAAAACAGTCTGCACTGAACAAGCGTTGTTTCTGTCACACCCATATCTATCATTACAAAACCGTACTGTAGACCATATTGTGAACTTGTGAGTTTTGTGTCATCTAAACCCTGAACTAAAAAAAAAAGTGACGTGTCGGAAGTGGTGTCGACATATCTCTGTACAATTTTCTTTATCTATTTGCGGGTAAATTTTAGCGTCTAGAATAGTTCATAGGTTATATAATAAAAATGAGTATATTAAGGGAAGTTGGAAGTAACGTCAATGATAGAAAAATTGAGAAGCAAAAGGTTAACGCGGTACGGACATGGACGTAGAGATGAACACATAAACAAGTAATGATTGTTGATGGCAAAGGTAGAGGAAGACCGAAGGCATGGATAGATTGCGTAAAGAATATGCCTAAGTGTGGTAATTCAGATATGACGGCCAACAGACATATGGAAGAGTAGTACATAATGTGCCGACCGTTGGGTAAAGGTCAGGTTGATGATAATGATGACGTGGGCAATTCAGTTTTTTTTTCTCCCCGCGGAAAAAGTCGCGGGCCTCAGCTAGACCGAGCGAACAAATAATAGCATATTGCAATAGTTTGTCGTTCCTACTGGGAAGTTATTCCGAGAAGTTAGTACATAAGTTTAGTCACAAATAGCTTTTATAAGTTTTGTTGTCTCATACGAAGTTTGTTTTCTACATAAACTAATGCAATATCAACGAATTAAATTTTAAAACAATTTACTATGTTACGAAAGGAATTTAACCCTTTGAAGATTGACAAATCACGGGAGGCACATTGTTCGAATGTTATAGGTTATGTTCTAAGAGTCCTTTTCCACTAAGCAAGTAAAAGCGTAACTATCCGACTTCTGTAACGCGGCAGCTGCAGTGATCAAGAAGAAAATTTTACCTTTAAAGGCTGTTTAGTTATTAAAAAGTAGGCATATTTGTATCAATTTAAACACGGAAAATTTTCAAAATAAAACCATAGACAATAAATGAGATTGTCCGCTAGTTATAAGTAAACGTAATTTCTCATTTCCATTGAATTCGATTAAAGTTAATATATTTTAAAAGAAAAGTGAAGCGTTAACACTCTCTTCCATATGAACAAGTTAACACTACTAACAAAGACAATAACTTAGCGAAGTTCACACTTCAGCTTATGATTTCGACAAATAGGAACTTAGTTTGTGTAATTTCGTGACCTCGTAAGGCTTTGAGGGAAATTCCAGCCGACCGTGAAACTGTCGGATCAAGTTTGCTAAAGTTTAACAAGATATCTTTAAATTAATATACACAACATTTTGTATGTCAAACATATATTAAGTAAATAATTAATTTCAAATATCAAACTTCACTGATATCTATGACCCCCTGGGACTTCAAAGTCTCATGTACATCGACCCCCAACTTAGAATACAAATTAAATTAGATCCCTTTAAAAATTGGAATATGTTTTTAACTACCTTGTCACAACACAATGGGCATGCATAAAAATATAAATACATACAAACGTAGTAAAAGATTAAGCAAAATAAATGACCAAAACTTACAAAAACTTAATTGACTTGAAAGAAGCTAAGTTTTTTTAATAAAATCTGCTGATAAAATATCTTTAATACAGATTAACAATCTATCATTGCTTTAAAACATTTTGTCTTTGATATTCTGAAGCTTAAAACTTCTTAGTAAGTAGAAGACATTAATTATAAGTGAGTTTGAGACGATTCATCAAGTGAACGTGGAGTGCATCAATCCCCGTCCGCTCTCTGCTGACTACTTGGAAATATTCCGAAGATCCAACTTAGACGTTGATGATATGATATTACTATACGACTATATAAATCAATGGTTTTCAAACTAGAGCTTCCACACGAGGCAGGGGGTCGCTGTTCTAAAAAAAAGTAATAAACTTAATGTTCCTACTTCACTAAGCAGCTATGGTGACAAGTCGTTGAACTGTTTCTTCTTCTTTCTGAATGTTTAAGGGGTCATGAAAATAATTTAACAGTTTAGGTTAGTCGTATATATCTTGAGAAACACTGCTGTAGTAATTTGTTAGTTTATATCAGAGCTAAGGTAATAGTGTTTAGGTTTTGTATTTTTTAAGCAAGAAAAAGAAGTATAGCAATATGTAGAATGTACATTTATATTCACTCATTTACAAAAACTATTCCAAATATAAATCGAGCGTAGTAAAATATAAAAGTGATAGAGGTACATTCCAGTAACTGGTAAATCTGTCAGTCTGTTAATGCAATCAAATTAAAACATCAAAACGCAATCAATCCAAAACTTTGCGGCCGCAACACGAACGCAACGCAAATGACTCGATCCAATAAATTAACAGACTCAATTCAAAACTAGTTTGAACCGGATCCGTGCAGTTTTTACTGAACTAATTACTAACGCCCGCCATTTTGATATCATTCGTCACTGTCAGGAGCTGGGAAAGTATTTAATGAAGTCATGAATGAATTAGCTGTTACGAAGTCGACTATTAACATTGTCTCGCTTCTACAAATTATCCATCGTAGTGTCTACTTGTATATGCATAGTATTAAGATCCTTAAAAAAAACATTTTTTTTAAATAACTAACATTTCTTGTACAATCGCAAACGTTCGCGGTGTTCCACTTAATGAAAATTGCTTTTTCCGCAAACTCCGCCCCTTCCCACAAATTAACAAATGAGGAGCACAAAAATCGTGATAAAGGTAAAGAGCAATTATTCCTCTAGCTGCTCCGACCACTGACCGACTTTTTTCTCACAATCGTAATTAAAAACTGCATTATAATGGCTATCATTCTCGCAACTGTAGCTTTTGAGATGAAACACCGCGAACGGACGCGCTAGTACATGTTTCAGAAACCCGTTTAAATACCATTTTTATTTAATTAATAAAGTAAATAAAAACTCGTACAGTTAAAGTCAAATTAAATTACACGCCTTCTCTCTGAGTTGGAAAGTTATGAAAGACAAAGTGCACTCAGATTGCTTCCGAGATGTTACTCAACCGTACTTGCTTCAAAAGTTACCTGCGTGTCGACTCAATGAGAATTTTCGAGAACAGAGAGTGTCTATGATAGATTATTTTAAGGTAGGTTTGCACGGCTGAAAAACGTTCCATTTCTTTTTAGAATACCTAATTATGTACACTTAGAGCATTGAATCCGGGTCACTTAAAAAACCTGTAGTTCTAGTATGAATAAATCTAGAACTCGGAATGCTAGCTTAATAAAAAAAAACGGTGTTTAATAGTCAATATAAGATATACCCCTTAAGTTGAGGTATTAAAACTTCTTAGTTACTGCAAGGTCAAATCATAAAAATCGAATTTGTAAAAGAGTGACTTTCAAAGATGGAACTACAAAATTACTGTACTCGAGTTTTTATTTTTCTAACCTTCTTTTAAGTGATTCTATAAACCATATTGATTGTAATCATCTTATTGTGCAAAAAAGTCACCTTTTCTTGTTGTGTTTTAAGACGAGGTCAACAGTTTTTTTTACAATTTCTAATAGATAACACGTTATTACTTTAATTTAAGGGTATTATTTTTATTTCAAATTTTATTTTTTACATTTACTGTTAAACACCGTTCATTTGACATAACATTCTTAGTTTCTAAGATTTATAGGTTACATTAAAAAGTTTTTAAGTAAAAAAAAGCACAAAGTTAACTAATGATAAATAAAATGTACTGATTAAAAAATAGAAAGTGACGCGGCGACTCAAAGTATGTCTTACCTCTTACAATAAAGGTCTCCACTAGTCTCTATCTATTACGACCCAGTTATGGACTTACAGCTCAGTAATACAGACAAAAATTTGACTATAATGTGTCCTTTACTGTGAGCCTTAGTGCCCAATAACTAGCGCATTACATCTAGACTTACTGCACATACCATAAGTCAAAGAACAAAGTTACCAACGATAACACAAGTAAGGCAATTTCGAAATCATGCAGTTCAGTACGCTCCAACTTTGACGTGGCCGGGCTGGTTGGATCGGTCAGCTACGAACTTCAGTGAACTTGTAAGCTTGGTGCACACAACAAAGCAATGCGGTACAAGAGAGTCGAATAATGTAAATAAGTCAAAGCGAAAGTTAAATCTGCATGCGGCTATAAAACTACAAACATTTTAACTGACAGTTTTAAAATTGTCATAAACGTATACGGAATAAATCAGGATAAAATATAAATTGGGTTGGTTTTGGTTTCGATTCGTTTTGCCGGCTGTGTGTTACAGCCATTACAAATACTTGGTATTATTTGATTCGCTTCTGATGTAACTATGTTTTAATGCAATTATTAATTTACAATTTCAATTTAGAATATCTATTAAATAGTTTTTTTCAAGCTAAAAGAGAGTACTTAATGTTTTTGACGTATAATCAAATTTAATGGCATTGAGAAATTATTATGAAATTAAATAATATTACCGCTATAAAACTGTATACATAAACTTATTAAAAACAGACATGTTTGTATGATTAATTTTAACACTAAAACTTTCCAATTCAAACATTTCTCATTTCCATTGAATTCGATTATATATGTATGTATCTCTACATGTACTTATTTCGAATCTCAAGAGCTTCATTCCTCAATGTGTCACAAGAAATCTCATATAATTTTATATTTATTAAAACATGAAATATTTTCCTTCAGCCATACAAAATGTCTAGGACCAGCAGTGGACAGACAAAGGCTGATGATGATGATGATTGTAGAAAACGTTATCAAAATCTCCTATCATTTTATACCATCGAGCCTAGAAAGAATGTTATCATACTAAATAGAGATCATACATAACAAAGTCAAAAAAGTTTACGATTTATATAATAGTGTTAGATAAAAATCGATATGGTAAACAATAAAAGCATTGCACCCAGCTACGGCGTAGAGCATCTACGGCGTAGGCTTCTACGAAACAACTTTTTAATAAAGATAATAGTTTTAAGGTCTACGCTACCACGGTCACATAATATTGTAACACAAGATATTAAAGTGTACTTGCAGAGTGCAGTTAGTAAGTTATCAAATACAAGGAACATATAACAATTGTTTCGTATGAAGCAATTTTCTTTCCAGAGATATTATCTCTCTCAGTAGTTGCAAAAGCTTCGGGCAAAGAAATTCTCTGTAAATTCGTTTCCCCTCATTCCTTCATATCTTTTATTGCTTGTACAAAAAGATTTTCACTTTATATAATAGTTGTAAAGTTAAAAATGTTACTGAAATCTTTGTAAATAAATTTACATTAGAATAAATATAACTGTGACCAGTTGATGTATGAGCTTTTATTTAAGTTAGTTGTAAATGTTAATAAGCAACTAACTTCAGTACAATGCCAATATACAAAACCTATTTTTTATTAAATTAATTCGTATTTTCTTACTTAAAAAGAAATCTAAACTTTAAACTTTTGTCACACATTCATCATCAACCTGCCCTCTTCAATACAGAGGGTCAGCACAGTTAATACTCTTCCATACATCTCTCTCAGCCTTCATATCTGAAATCACAGTTATACACCATTATGTTTTTTTTTTGACCTTATTATGTGATAATTAAGAATAGCTAACACATACGTCTAGACTCCGGTGACGGCACTGGCTAGTTTCAGACCTCTAGAAAGTCCTTAGAGCTCTTAGGCAGTATTCGCAGTCGCGGGAATTGTCAAATTGCGGACTGGAATAAGTATTCAGTCTAAGGAAGGACCCTAGTCAGTACGATCACCCGTTGAGTGAACATTTCACCCGCTTGTATAAAAACATAGCTAGTATATATAGCTATCTCTAATTATTCATAAAGAGTAAGAGAGAAAACAATATTATTTTATACAAGTGTAAACTCACGTTTAACAAATGACATTCGGGTGGATTCTAGAACAATCTATATAAACTGACGTCATACTTCGATCGATCGTTTTAGAATCGCGTTTCACGCTCGAGCGGGTTTTGTAAAATTAGTGAAGAGTCAATTGTGTATTGAAGCTAGCAATGCCATTAATTTGTTCAGCCACTATTGTCTATAAATTCCTGTAACATTTTCAACGATTTACCCTTACAAAATATATTAACATTGGACGGGCAAAATTCGATTTTTTTGTAAGAATTTCAAACATTGTCATATTATAAAATGACTGAACGAATCAGTAACAGTTTTGGTAAGTGTTTTTTATAAGAGAAGAAGGCGATCGAGTGGCAGGATCAGCAAGGTGGTCGTCAACGCCCATATATCCGCAACACTAGAGGAGATGCTTTGCCGGCTTTGAAAAAGAGATTCATCGCTTCTTGAAGGACTCTAAGTCGTTTCCTGTCTTAATTATAAACAGTGAATTGAAATTATCTCCATGTATTGTTTTTTTATTGAATAGAAACCTTCCATCAACAACAAAATAAATTATCGTCCTATTCGTTCATAATGCGTTAACTAGGTAAAACAGAGTTTCAGATTTCAAACTTTTATGTAAACTATTTTTAATAACACTTTACAGCACTCTTCAGTGTTCTCACTTCGTTCGTATTCAAGTTGAATGTTATTGAAATAAATAAATCACTAAAACAAATTCGTTGAAGTACCAAAAAAAAATGTACAAGCAATTTTCATATCGGGTAAAGTAAAAGAATTTGTCGAGTTGTCGCCTGACAACTGTAGAGGGCTCTGAACACGTCGCCCGCCCCGAGCACGTAGTATCAAGGTCGGATGAATCTCTAAAATACTTTGGTGACTTCACTACGTGACGACAATATTGAGTGTTAATATTAACTGTCCTTAATGGTTTCATAGTTTAACTTTGAATGTGCACGCAGTCGGAGAATTAAATTCACATACCATTTAATATTGCACAGTTATAGCTAAATGAAAAACACTCACGAAACCAACCGGTAGTACCAGCTAGTTTGGAATCCATCGGGGATTGAGAGTGAGTGGGATTGATATGAGACATCGTGGGCCGTCTCTCACTCACCGTTTTTATTTGGTTTTTTCAACAATTTAAATCTTGCAGTAAACTTTCACTATAGGTTTGAACATCTATGATCGCACATTGTCTCAAATAAAGTACATATTTCTATAACTAACAATAGCATTGAGATGATTAGATGATGATTTAAATGAACAAAAAGGTTTTATTTAGTATTTGTGATTAAAATTATTGCGGACGGCTACAAATCTACATTTCAAAGCGTCAATAGCCTAATGCTTATAGATATGGACTAACGAACACATGGTCGAAAGTTCGAATCCCACCATTCGACTATTGTCAACAATCATAGCACGAGTGTAGATGTTAGCAAATTAACAAAAATGTGGTATTAAAAAGTCCAAAATTTCAAATGAATCATAACGTAAAGTGTTACACTCCAGTAGCACGCTGATGCCAACAAAGGATGGACTTTGAATCAAACTTTACAGATGAGAAACTTTTAGAGTAGCAATTTCTCTGCACTTCGTCTTTACTAACTTTTCTACTCCTAGCTATGAACTGAACAGTTGTATAATTTATCTTTAATTGTATGTTTTACATTCAAATTGTTTACATTACAATGACAACCAATCATCGTCACATCAGAGATATATCGCCCACTGCGTAGACCTCCGTAGATCGCCACGACGCAAACAAGACCAGATCATTAGTCCATCTATCCAAGCTACGTCGACCTGTCCATGGCCTTTATTCTAGGACTCTGTTACCCCATCGGTAGTACGTTCAATAATTAAAAAAAAAAACAAGATTAAAATGTGCTCACCTAATAGCTTCTTTCCTGTAATACAAAAAGAAGAAAGGTTTTATGTAATTTTTAAAAATCTAACAAAACGATTTAAAATTAGTTTAACATTTTTATTAATGCATATCGTTTTAATGAAAATCAGTCGTTTATTTTGTACGACATGTTTGTGGTTATAAGTCAAAATGAGAACGTTTTCATGATATAAATTTAATCGGTGTCGGAACAAAGGTATTATAGGATTTATGATATACCTATTAATTTTGCAATATTCATAACAACGTTTAAATTAAATTAATTTGATTTTATTTACTTTGTGACGTATTGTAAATTTATAAATGCAAAAGTTTAGATGGATCGATGTTTGTTCTTAATTATGTCCAGAATAAATGATTGGATCTAGGTAAATTTTTGTTATAAATAAAAAACATAATCTAGAGTAAATACATCGGCTACTAATCAGGTTTTTACTAAAGAAGTCACAAGCGACAGTTGGTGACCTAAATATGTTTTACATGTGTCCTAGGCTGGGGTCCTGCCTATTAATACAAAGAATAAGTAAGTAAGTTAACATCCCTGTCGCCAAGTTCCGTCATCGAACGAGTAGACAGAGCGCCAATTTCCATCGCCACCATCTCGATGACGAGATTCTCACGCAATTTCCTTCCTCGTACAGCTGCGTTCTAGAATACTCTCGCCTCGGCGTTATTTCCAGACAGTTACGACTTAGGGTCCTTCAAGAAGAGAGCGTATGCCTTCCTTAAAGGCCAGCAACGCATCTGCGATTCCTCTGGTGTCGCTGATGTCCATGGACGTCGGATCAAATATTTTTATTTATTTTCAAATAATTTACACGAGAATAATTTTCCCTTTAATATAAAAAAGTAAGTAAATTGTTGTTGAGTTTTATAATATCGCGTTACCATTGAATTGGACAATTTAAATCTATTAAGGTAATAAAAGGATTTGTTTTACTTAGTATCATGAATGTTATTGATCGATAAATTGGAAATAAAAACGAAGCTGGGACTCGAATAACGGGTACTGAAATTAATAGGTTTTTCAGACGCGGCGCACGGCAGCACTTCATACGAATATCTAACATTTGTTACAAGCTCGATTCATGGAAATTTGATCAGAATAGACAGATGTTTTATTCACAACTTTAATCACCATCTATTGCCTTTAGTTAAGAACTAAGAGTATGGGACGTCCTCCCTACATATGGACCGAGGACTTATTGCGGACTACTAGTCGTTAGATGCGGAAGGGGAACCGCATACTGTGGAAGGTATTGGGGAATCCCTGTATCACGGAATGGGCAGACAAAGGCTGATGATGTTTATGACCCACTCTCTAATATCCTGCTGAACGTAGTCCCCATTGCTTATCAATGACCGGTCCTCTCCGCATCCAACGCACTCCCGCCACTTTCATCAAGTCATTGACAACTTTATAAAACGATCAATATAATTAAGTTTGTACTTTTCTGGAGAAAACAACGCAAATGATCATGAATCAATTAAAAAAAAAGTCCTCGGCGGTATTACCAAGCCAGTACGATTTAGGGCCCTTCAAGCGAGCGTTCTCTAAGTCAACGCATCTGTGATTCTTCTCGTATTGCGGATGTCTGGGCGTCGATGATCTAGTGATACCGATTATTTGCCTTTTTATAAAAATACATGAGATATTGGCATAGCTCTAGTTACAATTTATATCGGGAAGACGGTGACATGGTGTGGTTCTGTGCAGTCCTAGCATAGCTAACGGTCTTGAGTGCAGTGGAGCAACGGTGCGCGCAAATGGAACTCCCGGAGCTCCACCAAACGTAGTAAGGCAAGGCCACAGTTTTAGTAAACCCTATATAACCTCGGTAAGAAAAGATAATCTCACTTTAATAAGCATAACAATAAAAATCAAATAGTTATACATTATGCTTTACATCCCTTTATATCTCATTATCGCCTAAGGGAGCGATAGATTCTATGAAACACAGAAAAGGCACAATCTATATATATAAAATGAATTGCTGTTCGTTAGTCTCGCTAAAACTCGGGAACGGCTGAACGGATTTATCTTATCTTGGTCTTGGAATGTTCGTGGAAGTCTAGAGAAGGTTTAAAAGGTGAGAAAAACTAGAAAAACTCCCGTGAAAGCCTTACAAATAGCCTTTTTCTATTTCCCATACAAACTTTTTTTATTAACTAACGTTTTTGTTAATATAATTATTTAGTCCTTTATTTTAGAAGTCGTGACATAACCCCTGTTAGTCTAACCTAACGTTTTACTAAAGTCATATTATGTATTTTAAGTTTAAACACTTAACTCATTCTAACAGTTAAAAACACTTGTCTTCATCTCTTCATCATCATTAGCCTTCATCTGGTCTCCGCTGAATGCGTTCCCCAATGCTTTACAATAAACCTCTAGCTATCGTTTATAATTAATAACACTTAGGATAATCCTTGACTAATATCAAAATAAGATTTAATATATTGTATCAAGATTAAAAATCTTTTATTAATTGAAATGAGATTAAAAAGTAGTTTTTTTTTTTATGTATAAAAAAGTCAATATTTACCTTAAAAGTTACCGCTTTTTGTAAAAACACTTTTTCGAATGTATTGTATAAATGCTACAAAATTCACGTGTGCCTGTTCAACGAGTAGCTGCAAACTGGTACGTGACCGTACACTGTCGAGTGCAGAGGTTTATCCCCGTACCCAGTTATCGTAAATGAGTCGTACCAGAGGTTAACAATGTAATAGATATGAAATTTTACATGTTTATTAGAAGATATCTACAGAACGGTTTCATGGATTTAGATGAAATTTTGCATAAATGAGAATATGGCCTTTAAGAAAAATGAGATTACTAAATGAGTTTTTTTTTTAAAAACATAAGTATAAAATAAAACGAACAATGCCAAACAGACATTTTAAAACATGTAACTTTTGACGTCGGATTAATCGATTTTTTTAAAAAAAAAAAGAGGAACGTGAAATGCGAAAAAAAATGACACTAAAATCAATGAAGCATACACAAGCAACAGTTTAATGAAACAATTTCACAATATTAATTGTTAAATAAATACTTACCAAAATAACTTAATAAAACGATATCAGTAGTTGATTAAAATGGTAAAATGTTGATTAACATTGTGCAGTTTTCCAACGACATTTTGAACTATATTTAATATGTATTTAACCTTTTTTCGATCAAACACTTTTGAGGTTATGACTTGAAACACTGACACAGTCGACTCAGGAAAAACCTGTTCCCCACTGAGAGAACTGCCGTCTGCCCGATGTAAACAATTAGGTATAGTTATAATAATGCGTTATCGACTAGCTTTTTTTATTGTCTATGATAATAAAAACATATTATTGTTCTTGAATTACACACAATAAACAATTTAAAACATTTCTTTTTCTCGTGATGATTTAATTACATTTTATTAAAATTAATTTATGTACCAAAAAGTTCTTGTAAACAAAAAGATGGAAGAAAAAAATGTATTCCATTATACATACTGTTATGTTTAACATAACTGACTACACACTATCATCTTACTGTATTGCTCCTTGTGTCTTTGTCATCCCTAATCAAAATACGTTCGCTGCGAAACGAGGTCAAAATCATCCCTAATGCAACTTCTTTGTGCAAGGAAGAACGTGTACTTCTCTGTGGTGCGAAGGGCGTAACTTTGTTATAGGAGGTGGGGTCTAATGGACCGCGTGTCGCACACTACACGGAGCGGGTTGATAACACCTCGTACCGCATGGACGGATAGCACGCAAACAATTGATGCCGCAGCGAACATTTTAAACCACAAAACTGTTATTTCATTTCTCAAATTCAAAACATGTTTAAAGTCGTCCTGATTTCTTTTTGTACTCGCTCGATACAAAGACGCACCCATCTTGGTTCATCAGAAACAAACAAGAAATGTTCCATAAATAATATTGGATACGGAAGGAGGACCGCATACTGAGGAAGGCATGAAAGGCCTACCTCCAACAGTGGGAAGACAAGGGCCGGTGATGGTGAACATTGCCTTTAAAAATTCTACTGTTTAACTTAAATGTATGTAAGTTGAACAAGTTATTATCAAGTACTTTTTTCTACTTTATTCTACGCTTTCATGTGTTATTTAATATGCTTCACTGATAAATATAAAATATTAGAATTAAACTAATCTCAGCTGATGTCTATTTTGTGATTATCTGTAAATAGTCAGGCAGAGAAATTAAAAACGTTTAGATTTAAAAAAAAAACAAAACTATTCACGTAACATTTATTAAGTATAGAAAGTCTATTAATAATATATTTTGGTAAGTATGCAATTTTACTGAATACTATTTGTGTTGATAAGACATTTTGCTATTTACCTATGACAGGCACTTGAATTATTTTTTTCTTAAACCTGCGCTTGAACAAGTTACTTGGCAAGGAAGAATTTGAGGATACGTTATTATATATAAAGTGCAAGTTAAAGAGCTTTTAAATAAGTAAAGTAAATTGCATTATTATATTCAAGTATTGCGTGTATGTAATGTGTTCCGGCAAAGTGCGGCTCTTTGAACTCTGGAGTGTGGCTCTGACACAAGATTCCTACGGTCTTGTCTGGCCTCTATTATTATTAATGAATCTCTCTCATTTTTGTATGATTTTAATTAGCATATTTGGCTGTTTGACTAATAAGTTTGCCGACAACTTGACTAAGGAATTTGTATGCAGGCGGCAAGAAGATGTTAGTAATTTTTACATCGAGTTTTTAAACATTAAATGATTCAATATTTACATGAGTTGTTATTTCCAGCATATCTTTACATTCTTATGCTTACCTTGCTTACGAATATTATTTTTGGTACTAATAAAAACTAAACAGGTTTACTATCTAAACTATATTTCAATATTTGATGATAAATCAATAAAAATTTATATTATGAATGTAATTTATTTAACTAAACAAATATAAATTATGCTAATTTATTCCGAGTTGGCGTCTTTGGTTTCTGATTGCTCATTCTGTTGCGTTCTATCATTATTTGTGACGTCATCTGAATTGTTAATACTCGACACGGATGTATGGACATCATTCGATGTGAAACTTATTGAATCTCCCAAATTAACTGCAGTATGATCTTCTACATGATTAGTTACGTGTCTAGATAAATCCAGCTCGCTCTTCAACTGCTGGACCGCTTGTATTACTTCGTTCTGAAAGCTCATGTTTAATTTATACAGTTGCTCGGAGTGTTCCTTTTCTCGGCGTATATCATTTTTTAAATGTGTATCTTTGAATTTCTCGTAGTCAGTCATCACTCGCACTTTAGATTCGTAACCGTGTTGCACCATTGAAACTAATTTGAACAGTTTTTCAATGACTTTAACTTTAACTCCTTCGGATATGTTCGGATCGGATTCCAAGTCTGTTTTAGCATCTAATGCTATATCGTTAGCTGAAGAAGGGTAGCCGAGTAGTGATTTAGAATTTGACCCGTTCCCTAATTTAGTTTGTACGCTTTCTGCTTTCGACACTTTCTCCTTATCCACTTTTTTTGATGTGAACGCACCGTGGGTCACTACTTCTGTGAAGACGCCCGAGCTCGGTTTGTTCGTCTGGTACTCCGCCGTCTTCTTGTTTATCTTCTGTAGTAGTTCATTGTTCTTTTCCTTCTGTATATCATAGTTCGTCTTCTGTAGTACTTCCTCGTGAATTATCGTGGTTCCATCCGATTCTTTATCCTTCTGGAATGGACTGCCCGTTCTTTTGCTGAAATTTGTAATGGTTAACTTTGACATATTTCCACTTGACAAGAGTTTAACGGTTTAATATTGTTGTAATTGTGTCAATGAAGTATTTGTTGCAACAAGCGCATATTGTGTGCGGCCTGTACGATGACGATGAAGGAACTAAACGGTCACATAATAGAATGGGTCGGCTTACCTTTCGGAGTGTGGGTTTCGCTCCATACTTTTGGTTCGATGGCTTCCTCGGCGTGGTAATGAATATATGATCAGCGCGGCCGGCGTGGGCTAGAATGCAGTTTGCATTGAGGCCCGTCATCGACTGGCGCGTGTTTGGTCAGGTGTTTGTTCGGCAAACTGTTTTAACGATAGCGGGATGATGTAAGCCGACGCGTGCACACTGACGCCAGTTAAAAAAAGAACTGCGTTAATTCGTGTTAACTTAATACTTGCCAGATGCGAATGTTATCGGAATTGAATATATTTATTATAGAAATTTTATAACGAACTTATTTCCATTATGATGTAGCTAATGGAAAACAATTTATCATGCTTCAAAATTATATAAAAACTTAGACGATCTAAGTACATTGACATAAGCTTACAAAAAATAATAAACCAATAAAGTGATGTGTACAATTAATGAGCATCTGGTTTTATATATGGATGTTATTTCGTAAATCATAAATTCAATTGTTAAATATGTTTTCGCAAATTATTCATCATCATCATCATCATTATCAGCCTAATGTAGTCAACTTCTGAACGTAGGCCTCCCCCATTGACTGCCACGATGACCGGTCCTGTCCTTATCTTGTCTAATTATTAAATATTGAAAATAATTCTTATATTAAGATTTCGATTTTTGTTAATCTTGCATAATCGTTTTTTTTTTGTTAAAATATTAATAGATTTTTGTTAATTTACTAATATTACTTTTGACCATTCATGTTAAACTTGAAAAAACTTGTGTTAGGATATGATCAGCAATAGTTTAATGGTGGGATTCGAACCCACGACCGCTAGATCGGTAGTCCGTACACCATTAGGCTATTGACGCTTAACTATTACTTAATTACATTCAAAACTAATCTCTAATTTCTTGTTCTAAATGTGTTACTGCAGTGAAAACCTACGATCACCTACAATGTACACTTCGCTTACGAATTCACAAATTTTACCGGCACCGCTGAAATGGCATTGAAATTTTTAAACACGATTCAAAGAAAAACAAACTTTATTTTGAAGCCAATAAAGTTTAAATAACATTAGCTAATATTTTCTTGTAAATGAATTGATATCATTCGAGGTCGATACACTTTATATTATAATTAGAAACGTTCACTGAACGAATTAACACCATACAGAACTTATGTATCACTTACTTTTATTATAAATGTTTAGAAAGATGTTTATTACAAGATAATCCTTTGACGTCTTCAAGGATCAAAGAAGAACATTCTTTTTAATACCCAACAAAGTTTCTTGGTACAGCTAGTTACTAAACTACTAAACAAAATCTTATTAAATGAGTGGTTATCTTTATTAGGGTCTCGTCCTCCGCCATTTCTGTTACCAATAACATTATTCTTGTTGCTTAGCAACCAGACAATCTCATAATTCAGAGTTGCCGTGCTACAATCGTCTTCAATTTCTTGTTTATGACTCTCGCTGTCAGATGGGGCTAGTGTCGAATTATCCATTCTCTATTTGACAGTAGCAATATGCGTCAATACAAGTTACGACAGGAAAATTGAACGGCTATATCGTTCAGATTCAAATAAAGAATAGTACATACTTTTTTTAATAAGACATGATTAATATGCCATCATCATCATAAGCTCTTGTCTCCACACTGCTGGACATAGGCCTTTCCTAGTGCCATCCACAGTAAGTGATCCTCCTTCAGCATACAATTAATATACGAAAAAAAAATGTTCGTCACAGACCAAGGCCAATTTCGTGTCGCTGCATCACTCTAGGTTATTTAGTTGTATCCTGGATGAAGGCCGAGAATTCATCATCGTGGCGATCTTTTGAGGAAGCCAGTCAACA
>JAODUI010000020.1:459906-479560 GCA_027563995.1 Papilio gigon | reverse complement strand
AAAAATCAAACAAATTTAAACCCAAACATAAATGACAAAAATAGTAAACCTTTTTATTGGCGGAGCTCCACCAAGCGTAGTAAGGCAAGGCCACAGTTTTAGTAAACCCTATATAACCTTATTTTAAATCAGGAACAGGGTATCTTTAGATTTCCCCTCCGACAGAAAAAGGTATAATTTATCTAAATAACAGTTTGATGTAAAGAAGTTGTGTAGAGTGAGTTAAATTGTATATGCGTTTTCATTTCGAGTCGATGAGTTTTGTCTCGTATCAAAATTGACCGATTCAGTTTCACGGCCGGCTTGACATTACAAAATTATTCGAGCCGATGTGCGCTGACTCACAAAATTCGTCCAATTTGTTTTTCCGCTGTTCGCTTACCGATACGTAATGACCATATTGCTTTACGATATTTATAATATGTATTAAATGAGACAATTTCACAGTTAAATCAATCAGAAACATTTAAATAATATTTGATTCGAATTCAATGGAAACAGATAATTCGGATAATCGAAGCGCCAATAGTCTATCGGTTAAGTAGGGATTCCCGATCACGTTGTCGTGGGTACGAATCCCGCCATTCGATTATTGTAAACCATATACTAGCATAATCTTAGTTTAGTTCATATTATCGTTTTCCCCCTTCTCGTATATATAAAATAATAATAAAATATTATGTTATACCATTTTTATAGAAAATGACAGAGTTGAAAATATGTTTTCGTTAGTGAAAACTCAGGAAAAATTGCGTGCATGAAAGTTAACTTCCTATCAACTTACGTCTTACCCGCGGGCATCTGTACAGTCAGCAACCAAATATCAAAATCTCAATAGGTAGCTTTGTTGTTGGTTGACGGTGCAATCTTTTTGTACACTGTATACTGTGACGTTACAGGTTTCATGTTGGTGGTTGTTTATATGGTGCTGTTATTAAGTTACCATGACAACCTGTTTAACGATACAAGTTAAAAGAAGGGAGTAAAGGAAGTAATTAAGATGTTCCCGTATAGTAAAAGTTTATTAGGCGAATGTCGATTGTATTAGCTCGGAATGAGATCGTGCGCTGAAACAAGATGGGGTATTTCTTTTGTTATTAAAACTTGTTTGTTTTTTTTTTTAAATTAAAATCGAATCCTGTTTTCTACTCTATTAAGGAAACTGTTAAAGTAAATAAGCTAAGCTATTTGGATAATTTAAATTTCGTATATACAGCTTGGATTTCGTTAAAATTAGACATATTTCTAGAATATAGTCTCAAAGAACAAATTAGTTTACTAAAAAAAAATCTTTTTTTTGACTTCCTGCCACACACTACCATGTTGGGAATCGTCCGTCCTCGGCGGTATTTCCAAACCAGTACGACTTATTGTCCTTCAAAAAGCACGCATACATCTTTCTGTCAAGGTCGGCAATGCATTTGTACTTCCTTTGGTCTTGCAGATTACCATCCATATGGGCGTCCATATTTGTCTTGCGAAATTGAAACTGATTTGTCTTTAAAAAAAAATCTACACAGACGAAGGCGCAGGTATAATATAGTCTACATTCACTTGAAGCGCCAATAGCTTAATGGTGGACTACCGATCTAGCGGTCGTCGGATCGAATCCCGCCATCCGACTACTGTCTAAGACCATATACTAACACAAACTTTTTCAAGTTACCTGAAATGGTTACAAGAATTAA
The DNA here is from genome assembly GCA_027563995.1 of Papilio gigon. Classification (NCBI taxonomy): domain Eukaryota; kingdom Metazoa; phylum Arthropoda; class Insecta; order Lepidoptera; family Papilionidae; genus Papilio; species Papilio gigon. Next base: position 477,872 of record JAODUI010000020.1, on the reverse strand, counting down.
TATTAAATTAACAAAAATCTACTGACGTTTTAATTTAAAAGAAAAACAAAACACATGAGAAGGCGTTACTTAGTTCCAAGTCTTGGCATGGTGTAATAAAAGTTCTTCGCGTTCGCAGCGACATCTACGTTTACTTTAATGAAAACACTTTAAACTCATTAGAGCGCTCGTAAAGTTAACGACAACATTCTTTATTTTGGTATTCTCTAGAAATACGCTAATGAATTGAGGGCGTTTTAATTTTACGTCTAAATTAGCGAGCGTTTTATATACTAGCCGTACCTATAAAGCCTTACCAGCTTGAAAATACATAAGAATAAAAAGCTGCCGTTTCCAAGCAACGACCTATCCGATGGCAGACAAGGTCTGGTGGTGATGATAATGATGTCCAATCCAAGACCTGACATACATGACTACAACCTTCACTAGCAATTAGGAATCGTTTATGAAATGTTAGTATGTAAACAAAAATAAGGTGGTATAAAAAATCTAACGTAAGACATAGATAAGCGTATTACCACTGATTTGCTTGTCACTTGTTTTATGTCATCTGATTGGTTATTCTCCGTTGAGCGACAATGGAATGGTCATTGGAGTTTTTTTTTAATTGTAAAATAGTTATGAATGTTCAGTAATGCCATATTGTTGTACTGAACATATTTCGCTGCGACTTGGTAATAAAAAAAAATATTTAATTTGAACAAATTAAGTAAAAACTAAGTTAGTCCGCTAAGCTGGCGTGTATAAGAGTGGAAAGGTAAGCAGCGCTTGAAGATATACTGCTAATTCTATCCGGTAGCACAAGCGTAGAGCAGGAGAGGAAGTTGTGTACTGCACTCCATGTAGGTGTTATTTACCTGCAGGATTCCCGTGTACAGCGGACCGCTCTTTGTGAGCTAAGTGCTCAGTCTTTGCATAGGGTTGGTACACATCAGTATTTAAAATATTATTTTTATTTATTTGTATTGAAAAAAAAAACAGTCAAAATAAGTAATGAACTATATTTAAAAAAACTCACCAACAGATGAATGTGAAATTTGACACAATATGGAGAAGTGTAGAAAGCTGTTTTTAATTAAAATGAAAACAAAATCTTTAATTATGAATTATGTTAGAATTTCAAGCAATAAGAGTGCAATCGCATCTAAATATTTAGGAAGCTTTAAAATAAAACGTAGTTCGTGATTTCATATGTGATTAAAAATCAAAATAAGACTAGCTTTGGTCGTCCTGTGTACGAAATTCAAACATAATACTTTTAAAGGCGTTTAAAAATAGCTGCATGTGTTTTATATTCACATTAAATTTAACTACATTTGTCGCTTTCCTTCAATTTAGTTTAACAGTGATATTTATAAATAATGAATAATGTGGTTTTCCATCATAGCCAACCCTAATAGCAGAATAAAGCGCAATCCGGGAACTCAGGTCGGGCCCGCTGCTCCCCCCCCCTCTCCGCACACAACTATATCAGTTCCTGTAATTTTTTATAATTCCATTCCTTACCTCCTGACGGCTTAAAACATTTTATATAGTGGATTCTACAGATTAAAAAAGATAAACACTAGATAATAGTGTCAGGAAGGAGTCTTTTATTTATTTAGTCTACCTAGGTGGACCGACGACATAGTGCGGACCGAAGGAAGTTGTTGGATGCGGAGGGAGGGCCGAATATCGTGGAAGGCATTGGGAAAGGCATCCAGCAGTGTGCAGGCCCTTGCCTCAGCCCTTGCTGATGATGAGAAACTGTGAAGTTATTAAGAGATTACTGGACCTCAGTCGTTTTGTAGAATAACCAAATATGGTCTCAGTACGTTGCATAGCTTGCACTGGTGCTCGAGTGCGAGACTAAACGTGGAATTTCCAAGTCGTTGCAACGTTTCGTGAAAGCGATTAAAGGCTTCTGGCAGAGCCTTGTAATTATGTCCATTGTTGTAAAACTCCTTGTCCTTAGAATTGAAAGTCTTGGTAGAAACGTTTGGATTTTTTAATCAACAGAAAGTACGTTTGTAGAAAAAAAAATATTTTACAATATTAATATCGCGCTCTGAATTAAATGCTCTCTGTTCGAGTAGATTTGAAAATTCTATTTTAATAGATGTCTTTAGTGACTACCAAAACTCAGCGCGTTATTTTGTCCATTTTTATAAAAGTAGTTAATTTCTGACTATGCCATAATCGTCCCTCATTATAGGGTAGGCTCCGATCTCCTCAGTGCGAACGTATAGTGAGCTGATAGAAGTAGATTTTTATTTATTAACTAGTATTTCTTGTAACCATTCTAGGTAAGCTTGAACAAGCTTGTGCTTGGATTCACGTCAATAATCGAATGGGATTCGACCCCACGACCGTTAGATCATTAGTCTATACCCTTAACCATTAAGCTATTAATATTTATTTGAGATCATACTTATAAAAGTTTGACTTCAACAACTTAGTATTACAAAAAAATATCCCAAGTTACTCCTGCTTCAGCTACCTTCTAGTAAAAGTCGCATCTAAAGCGGTCCAGTCGTTTCGGAGATTACGCCGAACAAACACAGACTTGCGGATAGATATACAAACATTTATAAAATCGGATTTTCTTTGCAAGCTGATGATTTTTTTTATATTACACATAGACACACCATTTTTATGAACTATGTAAATAGATTAACAAATTCTCTTTCGTAGTTTCGGTTCCATATTCTTAGTGTCGCCCTAAGTGCCTGTTTAATGTCCTTGAGAGCGTCAGTTATCAAAGTTCTTTGCGTATTAAGCTTTATGTTTGTTTTTAATCTGTTGTTAAATTTCTTACAACAGCAATAAGTTAAAATGTTTTCATTTAAGTTCACGCTTGTCTTGTCTCAAGTTGAGGTCTAAGTTTTATTATAAATTGCCCGGAGCGCCGCGGCGAGGCTTTGTCCCTACGCCTGCAATCCCCCAAGATAAACAGTTTTAAACTTACTTCAACAAGCACGGTTCAAAATAATTGTGCGTAAAATTATATATTACTAACCAGACCAGATAATAGAAAGAAATAGGCTACCTATATAACCTTTGTGGTCCGAAATTATTTTTCCCAAGACATAAACAAGTAAACAACAATATACGCTAATGTACTTTCTGATGAAACAGTAGTTTTTTTTAAATGATTATTCTTGGCCCGTCCGCCACTTCAGAGATTGAACTGTCGCTTAGCAACCTTTTTACATTTTTGTTAATTTACTAATATCTCTTTTACCACTCCAACTAAGTTCTAGAATTGTCCTTGGATATGGTCCACAATAGCCGAATGACGAGATTCGAACTCTCAACCACGTGATCGGAAATCCAAACCCTTAATCATTAAGCTATTGGCGGTTAATGTTATGAAAAGGTTTTTTCATGTAAATAAAGTATTTACTACGACGTTAGTATACCCGATCATAATAAACAGAACATATTGACTGAAACTGAAATTTCAAGGTTTCCAGTAGGCTTCATAGACCAACAATTATTGATGACTTTGAAATATTATACAAAGTACATTAAGAATTGAAGACAGATTATTACTTCATTTGCCATCTCATTCTTTTGCAGTAGGAGTGAGAGAGGCAGTTATATTTTTGATACCAACATTCTAATGAGTCTATAACCATTCAAGTACTGCGGCCAAGTTTGCGGCAACACTGACTGTAATTAGGCAACCAAAGTACGTTTGGTGTGGCTCCATGTTGAGACAAAGTTGGCGAGTCGACGATTGTTTTGGTGAGGGTTTGGACATTTATAGAACATATCTTGGGATGTTCGAAATTTGAATACATTCGAACTATTCAGTTTGAATGTATTCCTGATACTAACGAATTTGAATAAAAAAAGAAAAAATGAAAAACAAATTTAACGACTACAGAGGTCGAATATCGAAGGATAGATTTGAATAAAGAACGTAAGCGTAATAAGGAAATAAATCAATGACCTCTATAGACAGGCGTTGAACGGTAGTATTTTGTGCCTATTTGATTATTACTACTTTGACAGTTGGCAGCGATGAGAATTTGAACTCTTAATGGAAATATGACGTGTCAGTAACATCAACAGACGCGTTTGTTTCGGAACGAACCTGCCATTTCCAAGTAACGACATATCCAGCTGTATATAGTAAAGTGAATTAAGCAGTATGTATGAATGTTGATAGAGATGTATGGAGTAATGTACGCTGAGAGAAAAAAAGGGAAGATGTTAGAAATAATTCAAATTGAGAACTTCAATTTTCATTACATCAATTACACATTATAAATTAAATCATATCTTGTTAGGTATAAGACACAAAATGGAATGGCTTATAAGCAATAGAAGCTCGACATTATTCAATAGTAATAAATAACAATCAGAACTGTCGCCGGACGTCGATAAATAACGCAATATGATACAGATATATATCCTAATTAACTTATATTAATCTGTTCGTGAGAACTGAAACACGTCATCACACATCGAAGATTGTCATTATATATTAGGTGTGAATATAAATTATAACAAGAGGGAAAATCTGTTCAAATTGTTCCAAATATTGTTGTTAAATTGAATTAACAAGAGATAATACTGACACAATACTGTGTGGGGAAATTAATTTTAAAACTAATGGATCAAAAAACGAATAAGAATAAGACAGGAACAAGATTTACTGCAACTCTAAGAGAAATAAAGCATAACAGAAATCGTTGCCTACCCAGAATGAAACTGCAATAACCTAATGGTTAAGTAAACTGATTTCCGATGACGTGATCGAGAGTTCGATTTCTGCTATTCGATATTTAAAACCATATCCTAACAAGTCTAGAGTTCAGTCCTTATTGTACCAGAAATATTAGTAAATTAACAAATATCTTTTAATATTTTGATATTAAAATAAACGACCATGATTTCATGCACTAGCTATATGAAGCTTCTAACAATAATATAACTAGCACCATTGTAAACCGCAAATTTTCCCCAGAACCAGATTAAAATCTAGGCAAATTCAAGCACAACGAGACAATAGCCGACCATCCCGCTGTACCTATTTGACAGCTGTCAAGAGAGAACGCGCGTAAATCAAGAACTGTCCGTGTGGCGTCCGCAAACACAGAAATATCTTCCCTACGATGTTACCGTAAACCGAACAATAGATTTTATAACATCTTTACCAAAAGCACATATTTAATTAAAGAATAGCCTAATGGTTAAAAGACTGCCGACCTAGCGACTGTGAGTTCGAATTCCAACATTCGACTGTCAGCCATATCGTAAGCTTTTTCAAGTTAAATGGTTACAGGGAATTTAAGTAAATTGACAGAATTGTACTCCATACATCTTAATCTGCTTTCATACACATATCCTATGTCAAATCCATCCATACTTTCTTCTAATAACAAAAATCTACTAATATAAAAGAAACCCGAATCACCCCGAGGTTGCTTTTAAAGCATGTAATAGTCTTGTTGCCAACTGTAGTATCTTGTTTGTTTGTAATACATTTTATATTTTTGTATCATTATATTGAGTCAAAATAATACAATAAAGATGTTTCAAATAATTAGGACAGAAAATATCCTGTCAGACAATACAGCTGCTCTAGTATTGATCATTTCGAATGTATATAAATTTTTCTATTGGTCATCGTAAAACGTGAAAAATTTCGCAATTTAATTTGTCGTGTTTCTTATCAGGACAAGATTCTTTAATAACAAAAAAATCAAAAAATGCAGACACTTTATTACAATATTCAATAGTCAACACGTCTATCGGGTCAACTAATGTTCCATAAAACAATAGTTTTAAAGATATATGTGAAGTCAACACGCACTGGGTTAGTGTGGAGACTATACACTAGTTGAAAAGGCACCGAGAGCTGAGAGTGATGTCTTAAAAAGCTGAAAAACCTATACATTTGTTACAAAATTCATCATCAACTTCCCTCTCCTTCTCCCTACGGAGGGTAGGGACAGTATCTACTACTCTTCCATACAACTCTTTCATATCTGAACTCGCACACTTTCTACGCATATCCTCTTTCACACAATCAATCCACACATTTAATTATTTGCTACAATATTAATGTACACACAATTAGTATCTAGATACAATATTAATGTACACACAATTAGTATCTAGATTATTTTAAAATAAAAAGAAAGCATTACATAATACGAAGACAGTAACAACGCTACTTGAGCTCTTACGAGATTGCAGCCTGTTCAAACTAGACTTAAATATACTCAATGAGGCTTCATTCATGTTCAGATGAATGATGCTGTTGGGTGCTTATTAAGTCCATACGTACCTGTTATACATTGACAAGACGTTCACCGTGGCTCCGGCCTTGATAGCAAGTTTTTATATTGAACCAATCAAAATTTTACACATAACAGAGAACACAGTGGATTCAGTTAATGAAATAAACTGTTACATGAAAATTCGTGTTAATAAAATGTGCTTAGAATTCAGTTTAGGGATTTAGTACCAAAAAATGTAGAGCAAGAAATTTTAAGGCTTTTATTGCGTTTATTTCTCTATTGACAGAGTCTCTGTTATTGGTATATTGTAAGAGAGGTTACGACACCAACATTTTTTTTAACTACAATATTAGCATTTTTTTCTCGATTTGCTAATATTCTTTTTACCACTCCAAATAAACTCTTGGCTTTTGCTCGGATTTGGTTTACAAGAGTCGATTGGCGGGTCGAACTCTCGAACACGTGATCAAAAATTCGTACCATGAACCAATAGGCTATTGGCGCTTCAATTAAAAATAATGAAGATTTACTAATAAAGAAATTAGTAAGTTCTAAATAAAAACCATAATTTTCTAACATTTCATTTAATTTTAAATTTGAACGGTTCATCTGTATTTTCTACTCTGCGTCAACAATTATATTTATTTTGAATGATCGTACAGAACAGGTTGTATGGAGGTGTGTTGAAGCCTACACCGGCCATTAGCGCTGTGAGAATTCTTATGAATGGACTCGATCTCGTATGCAGATTAGTTGAGAAACAAGTTTCAACATGTTCTTCGAGTAATTTTTATATGACATGTTTTTCTTAGAACAACTGAGAGGTATATTCATCTTAATATTATCTTACGAGAACTGGTATTAAGATTAAGGGATATCACATCTAAATATATGCAGTTAACATGGATTTTAAACTTTTCTTGTCTTATTAACAAACAATTATGTTCAGTAGAACTAGCTAGAGTGACATAGCGACCCGAAGTATCTGGCCTTTGATAATAAACGGCTCCATCGAACGCAATCCCGCGTCATCTTCCAGTCCTGGACTCGTTTCTTATGTCATTTTGCACTTTGTATATCCATTGAGACCTGGCTAGATTACCGATGAATGTCTTCTGTACAGAACATTACAAGAACACACATTTACAATCAACAGCGACCGTACACAGTGCTGCCATCTACCATTAATGTTTGCTTTCCTCCAGTATAGCTCGAAAGATCTCGCTGATTTTTGGTATAGTTGGGGAACACATAGGTTACCAGCTATTTTTTTTAATTTAAATATTTGGTATGGCCGCCAGCTTAGGCGATAGATTAAAACAAAAGAAACTCGTTCTAACAGGTGGGTCAAGAACCACACGATCGGTAGCTAACAGGTTATTAGACCGCTTCCGATCGCTCGAGGCGCGTTGGCAACGGTTGCCGAGTATTGTCGAAGATCGCCGAACACTGAAAAAGCACGCTTTAACGCTACAATGCGTATAAACACGTTTTTTTTATCTATTTAGTTGAACGAACTATTTTGTACTAATTAACAACAAAAACGTCAAACGTCCTTTGTTTTGTCGAAAATATCTTTCCAAACAATACTGTTTAGATTTCCTTACAAAGTTCGAAGTTATCGGATAATTATCAATTTCAGACAGAAGCCCTTTACGTAAGTTGAAAGCGTCGGAGCCTGAATAATTACCACATAAAAGATTGATACAATCAATGGACGATTTCACTATTCATTAAAATTAAACGTCGCTCGCTTTGATCATATCATTTTTGTTTAAATATTTAATTAACGGACACGGATTAATTCATGCTAAATTAAAATATACATTCTTAATAAATCAAATACTGTCGTAACTAATTCGAACATGCTTTATTTATAAACATATATTTTTGGCATAAGAGTCTTTAAGTAAGCACTACAAGGGGGCGCGGGGATCGTTTCTTTGCTTATTGTTGATGACATGGGGGGTGCGGTGTCTAAATGATGATTACGTCACCAGTAGTTTTTACTTTTTAACACATATTGGCAACCGACACATTATCAGTGCTTGAAAAGTAATGAAAACGAATTATGCCTGCTGGTCATGAATTATTAAAAAAAATAGAATACATTAGTAAATAAAATCGTACACCAATGTTTACGACATCATCCAGAGCTTTGCTTACTTTTGCTGACAAGGGGAAGGGAGGGGGGGGGGCGAATAATTGCAATTAATCTGCTTACGCAATACTTCAATGGCAATGGGTTCACTCCGACGTTGGCATTGCCGCGCCCCCCGATTTCCAATGTTTTATATGTTTGTTAAATTAGTGAAACTATAAAATTATATTTGGTAACTAATGAATATTAGCTACGATTGTATGATACTAACTAATGCAAAAATGTCAATTTATGTTAAGGGGCATACTTACGGATTTCTGAGTGAGAATACTATGAAAGGAAACGATACCCAGATAAATCTAAAAGTTACGTATGAAATATTATTTCCCTTACTTCTTAGAAGCAAGCCAGCCGCCCACCCACACTTGTTTGTGATTATAATAATTTTATTACCTCTGTCTATCCCTTATTCAACTAAACATTACACAGATGGAAACGTTTGTTGTTAATGTTATAATTCTAATAAAAATCCTTTGCTGTATATATAATTTTTTTTTTTAACTTGTTTAAATAAATACCAAGTAACCATGTTTCCTTGGCCTTTGATTAGCTTAAACATACGTAGAGTTTCAGATGGACGGAATTAAAAAAAATGTGTTTACTTTATAGGCAACGTAACAAAATACGTCAAGGTCGCGAAATATTTATTATTAGTGTTATATCACCATCATCATTATATCAGTCACGTGTTACCCACTGCTGGAGCGTCCTCCAAAGATCACCACGATAATTTCCTAAGCCCTTATCCAGGATACTCAGGCGAACTTGACCAGATCAACGGTCCATCTTGCGGGAAACCATAACACAGATACTCATTTTTTTACGGTGAAAGGAAACATCGTGATGCCTGCATGTATCTACAAAGAAATTCTAAGGTATGTGTGGAGTTAATGCACTAGGCCAGCATGATTATGGCCTCGTCACCCGGCAGCACTGTGTACGGTCGCTGTTGATTGTAAATATGTGTTCTTGTAATGTAGGGTAGGCTCCGAGCCTCTCAGTAGTGATGTATGGTGAGCAGATGATCACGATGACTCAAATTTTATTAGTTGAATAGTTACTTCATCGGTGGTCACGTAATAATGACCATCGTCTAGAGTAACATGTTTTGACAGATATTATCTCTTTCATTCTCTTTGATGAAACAGAGACAGTATGTGTCAACATGTGTCGGCAGTCGAAACCCAATGTAACATATTAATGTGTATCCCTAATTCGTTCTGTTATACACCAATTAAATAGCTTGCTAAGCTGAAATAATTGGATGGAGGCGTCCAATTATAGCGAACAAATTGAGCTGTACACTTGTACTCCCTACCTACTGATAAATAAAGGTATTAACACACTAGTCAAGTTATTAAAACTATGTATTGTCTAAACTACGTCCGATGTATTCAAAAAATAGTCGTATAGACTAAGTAGACTTTTAGTTTTAATATAATTAGACTAGCTTTTACCTAAAACTTCACCCGCACAGAACTGAAAAAATAATCTATCTATATGCCAAATTTTAACCAGATCTATTCAGTCGTTTTGGAGATATCAGCTAACGAACATCCAACCATCTTAACTAAGCCATTTTTATTAGTAGTGCTTGGTACATATCCTTTATTGAGCATAAAAACAGATTTCTATGTAGGCAAATTAGTTGCGTTGTGCGTAGGCATCGACGGTCGATCACAAACTCATTATATTTCTCTCATACCGATCGTTTCCATGAAGCAGTAGGTATTACAATTTAAGTCATTCATAACCACGCAAGGTGATACCGCACCTACTGAATTAACATACAAATTATCACCTAATAAAATCCGTGAAATATTTCAAATTAATCATTCGAATGTTGAAATGTTAAGTAGGCGTGCGACATACATACAGAACGATCCCACCTACATACACGTTCGGTGCAAGTTATTGCAAAATTTGTCTCCGGTAAATAAAATTCATGAACACTAAAACGAAACATGAGCAAAAAAGAGACTGAAGTACAAGGACGCGTCATTTCGTTACACGAAAGAGAAGGAGATAAGATCGGAGAGAGAAGAAAAGAGATGACTATATACAATCAATATACATCTTTTAATTGAAGTGCCAATAGCTTGTTGGTTACGGCATGGATTTTTAATCATATCTCCTTATACGTTATCAATCGAGTTCAATAGAAACAAGACATTATATTTATACATATCTGACAATGTTATTTATTGTTTACGGATTTATTTTGACACGTTTCAGTGTTACAATTGTTTGTTAAAAGTTGACAATTACAGCCTTCTAAAGAACAAATAGCTTAGATATGTTTGTCATAATTTCTCCTTTCTATTGAATTAGACTAAACATGAATATATTTTTACGCTAACTCTTGTATTTCGGACCTGATCGTGCTCGAACACGGTGATAGTGACCGCTGACCCACGCCCACTCGACTGCGGCGGAGACGCCCAGCGGCCATTTCAGGCTATTAAACTTTTTATTATTTCCGTCATTGTTGAATATTTGTATAGCCTTTATAATATAGACCGGAACTTTAATATGGTGTTTCGAAATAAAGTAATTTGCAGAAAGCATCTTCAATTTGATTTTGTTGTTACTTTATTGGCCGATACACAACTACAACATTGTGAAGCGGATGCGTGCGTTCCTTGGATATCACGGAACCATTCCCAGTTGCATATGATAGCCACCGTGAAGGTTTCAGTGGTTCAAATCTCACATCATTCTTTCCTTAGAAGGCAGGATATCTTTCGAACATCTGCCCTCCCCCCCTCCTCCCGGACACCAAAACAAAATACAATCGAAAAAAAACGTGAAAATATTACCCGACCCGGTATTTTTTTTCGCTTGTGTGTATCTTTGATGTATGGGTGTTTGTATATGATAAGTAAGTTATTTTTTTAATTAAAATTTCACCAGGTTTTTGTTAGTTTACTAATATTTCTTTTACCACTCCAATTAAGCTTTAGGCTTGTGCTAGGATAAGTCAACAATAGTCGAATTACGGGATTCGAACTCTCGATCACTTGATCGTGACGAACCATTAACCATTAGGCTATTGGCTATTATTAATCGATTCGTTTTCTTTGCCTAATAGGAGTAGTCTGTTTTTTTAGTACATTTTTAAATGATATTAAATAATGAACTAATGGTTCAGGAATTCTAACACAGCATATAGTTTAGAGCGTCAGAGATACTGAGAATCACAGGCAATTGCTCTGTTTATTTGCTTTAATTAAATTCTTCAATTATTGGAATAGTTGAACGTTAATGGAGAAATAAGGATTCAGTTTCCAAGAACCTTATTTACTTATATATTTAATTTAAAGGCAAACGGTGGAGAAAATATAGTTAAGATTGGAAATTAAACTACAGACGGAATGGTCTGCTATAAATGCAGACCGAAGGTGTGGATTGTATGAAAGAAGATGTGCGTAAGGGTGTTTGTTCAGATATGAGCTGGTAGAGATGTATGTAAGAGTAACTGTGCCGACCCTCCGTAAGGAAAAGGGAAGGTTGATAATGACGAATCAACAAGACAGCTTATTAAAATAATTAAACAATGAGAAGAAATTTGATAAATAAGGAGGAACATTGGATACAAAATTTCTACCAGATATTTCCTAGTACTAAATCTTCGTATTCTCGATTAATTTAAAATAAAAACTGAAAGGAGTTTGTATTTGAAAACGAATTGTAAGATGAGACAATAATGAAAATCTTGTCGCGTTAAAGAATTACCAAAGAGTTTGAACAAAGCAAAGAATTTTAAAATGAAATGTTGCTAACTATAAAATTCCTGTATTCAATATTAAATAGAAAAATATTTTATCATATATACAAATATTTAATATTGCTTTTTAAAAATAGTCGATTATACAAAAATGCATCAGTTTACGAATGTATCAGACAAAATTCTTTATTACTCGCCGTACGGATTTCTTATCACGTGGTCGGGAGTTCCTTTCCCGTCATTCTTCTATTGTAAACTACATTCTAGGATAAGCCTAGAGCGTAGTTGAAATACTAAAAGCAATATTAGTAAATTAAATCTGCTATTAATAATAAAAAATATATGGGTTTTCCTATTGGGCCGATCGATCGGTATGGATAGTAACTCTGGGTTACCCTGATTTAGTAGTTATTTACAATTGTGTGATTTCGTTCGTTACGGAAGGAAGACCGCATACTGTGGAACGCATTGCAAAGCAGTCCAGCAGTGGGCACACAAAGGCTGATGTGGTAGAAATGTCTTGTTTATAGTCTAATTAGACAATCAAGCCACCGGACATTATCCCAGATCAATTAACCCTCTCCCTGATACCGGGGTCGAACAATCCCGATACGATCGCGGGGCGTCGACACGTGACAGCTACGGACGGACTAATTTATGTTCGTCCGTCTGCCCGGCCGACAGGCGAAGGGTTAAAAGCTTTGATTTATGACGGAGCTATTATGCAAAACTAATGGCGTTTTAAGGTTTCCCTTAATGATTTAAACTAGTTCAATATTATATTCAATTGAAACGCCTGTTCAAGGAGTTTTTTTTTATGTTCTCGAATCAAAGCTATATAATATAAAAGACAATAAAAAAAGAACGCATTTTGATGATGCAGGTCGTCACTTGTCTTTTGCCCCGTTTTTACCATGTTCATTATTTTCATATGTTTTCCGTTTCAACATGTATTTCATGTTATTAAGTTTTCCATATCAGTTTTAAGTAACCTTACGATATACAGCACCTGTACTCTAATGACTAAAAGAACGAACTTCAGATCACGTGGTCTAGAGATTCGAAACTGACTATTGTAATTACGGCAACCTATAATTTTTTATGTCACGCGAAGGAAGTCGCGGTAGAAAGCTAGTGTCAGATATTTTAAAGTTAATTTCCATTTTTATATTATGTTAAAGTGCGTGGATGTAAAATGGATTATGGATTAAAGAAACAAGCCTACTCTACCCAGTGATCAAGTTTAGAACACAGGCACCGCAGTGCCGGGGCCCGACCGCGACGTCCTGCGGGATGTATGAACCCTGGATGTACTATAACAAGAACAGACAAAACTTTGAAGGCTTTCAGAAAGTAAATAACACCCCAACATTACCACCACTGATAAAACAAGATTCCTTCCGAACTGACGATGTCCATGTAATATATCCCAACCGTATATTTTATCAAGGAAGTACAGAATGTAAAAAAAAACTAAACTACCTGACCCCTGCCTTATTTTAAATAATAAATTCAATATTTTTTCTTTCATCAGAAACGGAACAAAAATAATTATATAAATTATTCCATGCACTAGACGCGATGACCAAAGGAAATAACTAAAATTTCAATAAATATAAATTAATTTTCAAGCACTTCTAGTGTAGTTATATTAGTGTTGTTTTAAATACGTCGGCTAATTTAGGTTAAAGGCGGTTTAGTTTCCCCGAAATTAAGTTTGCGTTTTCTGCGCCGATACTCGGGGAGCAATTTTCACTTTGATGTCATTGTTGGCGGATAAATATTTATATATATATATGTATGTTTTTATTCATGTAATAAGTTCAAGTTTAAGCTACAATAGCCTAATAGATTCAAATTCAATTTTTTTGATATGATCGCGCCGGAGAGGAGCGGTTGGCCACAGCGACGGTGCGGGGACATCACTACGACGGCGTCATTGAAGAGAGCGCGCAACGCGAACATTTGTCTTATTGTAAATCTCTGTTATGTCGCCCAATAAACTGTTAAAAACCAACAGGTAATGTAAATCACACGTCACATTCAAATTGTCGAAATCCTAAAGTCAAATACAATACATATTTTGACACAATGTCAGTAATTATTAGTAAGTCAAACAAATAAATTATAAAATTTAATTAATAACATCGGAATTAAAGAAAGTAACATGTCAAGTCGGAATATCATTTACGTAACTTAATAAGTAAATAGTTAAGAGTACTACCGATTATGTGTTCGTAAGTTCGAATCCCGCCATTCGAGTATTACTGTATCCTAGCACAAGTCTAGAGCATACTTCGAGTGGTAAAAAAAAATCTGATATTATTTAAAGGAATACGGTAATATAGAGTTTTTCTTATGTCTATTTTTTTATTAATAAAATGTTGTCAATCATTGTCTAAACTTTTCGAATAATAGATAGTTGAAATACTTTCTTGGTAAAAGCCATATTAAATAGTCTTCTGCTTCAATTAACGTTTACATTGAACTTTCGCCGGTATTGATTCCGCTCCCCGCTCCCCGGGCGCTAGACTTTCCTCGGATTGTCTGAAAGCGATCCATCGCTAATGACCCACGTAGGAACAATTAAAATAGCCCGATTCCTCTTGATTCACAGCTACATCGCTAATGAGGCGGGAACTTTAGATTATTGTAAGAATAACAAGGATATTACACTTGAATTTAATTATTCATCATCATCATCATCATCATCATCATCATATCATCCACAGATCCACTGCTGAGCGTAGGTTTCCCCCAAAAGATCGCCACGACGATCGGTCCTCGGACGAACTCATCCAGGATACTCCCCCAAATTTGACCAGATTATCGGGATATCTTGTGGGAGGCTTACCCATGCTACGTCGACCTGGCCGTGGCCTCCATTCCAGGACTCTGTGGCCCCATTGGCAGTCTGTTAAATTATTAATATACCTTATTCACTATAATCCTTCTAGAGATAGTACCAACCGAATGACGTACTCACTTTTAAAAATCATCAAACAAATGATGTCACAACAAAACGACCAGCGAAAAATATTACCCTACGATAACTCTAAAACCGCTTGCCCGATCAGAATGAAATTTGGTACTCGATAAACTAGTATCTAGAATACCATGTAGGTTACTTACTTTATTTTTTTATAGCTACGCGGACGAAGTCGCGGCAAAAGTTAGTCACTAAGATGCATAACTTTAATTGATATCGTATTAGGTCTTCCAGACTGTTCTATATCTATGATGAATTTCATTCAGACCCCGTCAGTTGTTTAGGAGATAGCTTATAACATCCATCCATCTATACATTCGCATTTTAATATTAGTAATATTTCGAATGTAATTATAAGGAATATCCATATTATCATTACTAATGTATATCGCAATTGTACCTTAGAAGTCATAAGCGAGTGAGCCCATAAGCCGAGTCCTGCCGATAAACAGCAATGTTCAGTGGTCGCGTCATTAGTATGCTGCCTGCGCAGGGAACATATCTGTACTATATTTGTTAACATAGTTTAATTTTAATACTAATAAAAATATATACCGCGTAATAAAACGGCCATCTCTTAAGTATGTTTTTTTTTATACATTTTATAAATTCTAAGGCTGTCCTACTAAGTATATACGTCTTGCTCCCAACCTATTACACTTCTTGCATTATGCATAACAATGTCAATTTACTTAGAACGAGCGAAGTTATTAAGTAAGAACTTAATTTCAGCCCGAAATCTGTTTTACGAGTTAAGTTATTACACGATAGAGACTCGCAGCTTCTCGACAAAATGTCATCTATGTTTAGATATGGTTTTATATCAAATATGTTAACAGTACGCTATAAGTTGTGTTCAAGTAGTTTCAATACGTTCGAGGTAGATGACACTAAAGAATAAAGTACAAAAAGAATTGTTTTATTTTTAAATAGTCAACTGTCACATTATTTTTCAAATTTTATGTTCAATTCTTGGAATATATTTTGTATCCGACATAACTTTGAATGTTATTAAAACAATGAACAGTAAACAATTTGGTCATTGGAGCCGGATATTCTATAAGAAGAAATGTGCATTAAGAGGTTAATAGATTTATGAGAAAAAATTGTTCAAAGTCTATCAAGAGCGCACAACAAATGGATTTCAATGTTTTTTTGTAATTACCAGAGAGCGGTTATTATAGTGATGACGTCATGTACAGTTCGGTTACAACTAATAAAAATTAAGCATCTATATATAATTTAAAAATACATATTTCAAAAACTTAATGTATTTAATGCTTATATATGTAAACCATTTTTTTATGTTAGTTTATTAGCCTTATATAACATGTTGTGTACTATATTTTTGTAACGAACGTGAGCAGGAACAGGCTCCGAGTTGACTTTAGGCAAGTTGTTAAGTCGCAGGACAACACAGGCGCTCAACTTAGGCAACTTAAATTAATTACTCGCTTTGTGTAAACGGGGCCCAAAGTTTGTGACGCACATGACTCTGTGTGTTGCTTCCAAGTTATATCTCGGATTACTTCGAGCTTCAGCTGAAGAAGAAGAAATCTAACTTACTTTATATACTTAACTTGTATTTGTTATACTTTATAATTAAAATAATAGACAATTTAATTAATTAACAACAGCCACAAAGACACGTACTAAGTGTGGATTAAGTACGAGATAATTACATTTAGAGAATGCTTCAGTAACCAATCGTAAATGTTATAAAATAAAGATATGAAACAGACGAGAAATTAAAATATTATTTCAATATGTCAGAATGTTTCGTTATAATTAAAAAAACAAAAAACGGATTTCAAACACAAAACATTCTTAAACAAAATGCACTGAAAAGAAATAAAATATTTTCATTGAGAACTTCGTAAGATAGAAAAGCCAATTTTTCTTTGTGTAATGAGCAATTTTTCTTTTTGTTTAGTATTGGTAGATTTTTGTTAATTCATTAATATTACTTGTGACCTGGCAAGCTTTAAAAGCTTGTGTTAGGATATGGTTTACAATAGTCGAATGGCGGGATTCGAATCCACGACCACTCTAGATCGGTAGTCCGTACCTGTAACCTATAGGCTATTGGCGCTTCTTGTACATTGTGCATTGTAATTGCAAAAAAAATGTCATTTAGAAACCTACAGACGAATTGAGAACCTCCTCCTGTTTGAAGTTGGTTAAAAAACACTTGAACCGTTTCAATTAAAATTCACTTCTAGCCCCCTCCCCCTCGTATCGGTTCGCTGTGCTCTTGCGTCGAAATATTTAATTTTATGTTTTAATACTGGTTTTAATAATAATTTTAATTTGTTAGTTCTTTACAATTAGTATAGAGATTGCAAGTAAAGTAAATTCCATCAGGATGTACTTTGGCACCGCGCCAGGCGGAGTCCGGACCGCAGCGCTAACAAGCTATGGATTTCTATTCCACTTTAATTTGGTTTTTATGGATTCTCAACGATTTTATTTGATACCATTATGGGTAACAGATGAACTGTGTACAGGAATTGTAACTAAAATTTATTTCGTAACCCATGTTTTTTTACTGGTCCAGGTATCGCTGGATAAATGAAGTGGAGAGGTACCCGAAAGAGCTGCAAGTTTAAATCGATTGACTCGACCCAGCGCGATAGTTCGGGATGGAGTTAGGAGGAGACTTTTATCGTAGGCCAAGATACACTTCAGGTCGCAGCGTCACTCTAGTTAGTAAACCATTTTTTTATAAGAGAAGAAACAAAAACAAAATTGCAGGTTTTACTAACTGCCGTAGATGCTTTTAAACTATTAAAACTTTCGTGAGACATTTCACTATACTACTTATAAAACGGCTTAACTCACGTGCAACTCGGT
>JAODUI010000020.1:433516-459780 GCA_027563995.1 Papilio gigon | reverse complement strand
GTTTCGAGCCCATTGGGGGCTCATCTTCAGGGTGAGTGGGAACGGTACTATCGCGCGTTCGCGGCCCGTCGCTCACTCTGAGTGATGGGCTCGAAACTAGTCGGTACTGACACCGAGTTGCACGTGAGTTAAGCCTTTTTATAAGTGGTATACCATAGATGCGTTTTTAGCGTTCAGTTCAGTTAAAAGAAATAACATCCTCAAGCAAGGCTCCTGAGCGATCACTTGCGCTTAATTCAGTTCATACGTAGTTTCCGTGAAGCGCCCTCTACCGGACCACTTACACAACTAAATAATAAAAATGTTCAAAGTAGTAATTAAGCTAATGTTAATCAAGTTAATGATTTAACGCTCGAATAATTTTTAATAATAATAAAAAAAAAATTGTAATCGAAACCCGTCGATCATTCTGTTAAGCCGGTAGATTAAAAAAAATACCATTATGTTTACCTCTGAATATATTACGCGACGCGTTATGAATGAATCTCACGGTCGCCGCATTTACACCGTCACTGCGAACATTGTCTTATTATTTACAGGTTCGCGAATATTTTTTTTTAATTTGTACTTTAAAGTGTAACTTGAAAAATTAAGCTACTGGGTGAAGACCGAGGACCGATAATCATGGGGTTCCTTTGGGGAGGCCCACGCCCAGCAGTGAGCGACATGAGGCTGATTTGATGACGATGAAGTTTATGGTTATGTTATTATTATACTAGGATTTAAAAGCCTGAAAGACACCTAAGCAGGACACGTTATTATAGTTTAATCTACATAATTGATGTGTTACATATATGTGGTTTTAACATTAAATTTAGATGTGGACCATTTACTTTAAATATAAACGAAAAGTTCTCCACAATGATATAGGTGTATTTTTCATCTCCAATCCTTTTAAGAAAACAATAGATTTTGGTTATATTTCAAAGTTAGATTTCAACACTTCTGTCAGCAATTATTAATATACGTTTATTAGACCGAAAAAACAACAGGGTAATTTAAAAAAAAACGACATGTTGATTATTAAGTATTATACGTATTAGGGTGCGTTAAAGAACATCGGTGTGACAGCCGGCCACCTGTTTGGTGCCGCCCGTTTCCGCTTCATTCACAATATCGTTGGT
Organism: Papilio gigon; assembly: GCA_027563995.1. Taxonomy (NCBI): domain Eukaryota; kingdom Metazoa; phylum Arthropoda; class Insecta; order Lepidoptera; family Papilionidae; genus Papilio; species Papilio gigon. Next base: position 458,656 of record JAODUI010000020.1, on the reverse strand, counting down.
AAACCGGTCTGATATAAAAAGCGCGCGGGCCGCGGGCCACACCAGCGCCGCGCCGGGCCGCGGTCACCAACTGATCGTATACAGTAACGGTATATTAAATATCTATACATTTGTTTATCAAAAATAAACTAATACTAGACCACAAATTTAGCAATTGAACAAATGCCTGTTTGCATGACTATGGTGGCAGCACTGTTGTCTACTGTCAAATCAGTTTGAATCGTCATCAGCAAACAGTACAAGGACAATCAAGGCTTCTTAAATCTACAAGCCGTACATGGACGGACAGACTGACATGAGCAACTCATTCCACACTTTCGTTGAGCTGGATGATGTTTCAAATTGTTTCATTCAAACGCGCGAGATATTGACTATGAAAGAATGGTTACATAATTTTTTATTTGTAGTTTGTTAGGTCACAATTAAAACTTTTATTAAGTACTGTTTCCACTGGCTGGTTCCTTTGTTATGAATTTAAAAAAATCAAGTAGTGTTGCTTATAATTGGTAGCAGGTGTGTTGTTTGTTAGACATCATTGGTAACTTGAGCCGCACACCGTTTGATCCGGTTTTGCCTTTGAATAGGCGTCCGCACAATCGTAATAAGCCCATTTCCGGCCGACGCGGCGTTTTGTGGCTATGCGGTCAAATTGTAACCGTTAAATTGAACTCAACGTATACATTTAAATGTTCCTTTTTAATATAATCATAATTTTTGAGGCCATATCACATGTCTTTATAATATTCACACAAATAAAAAGTAAATTATTTGATTTTATCATAACTGTATATAATTTTAATCAAAATGAAATGAAATTGCCTTCTACTTCGCTCAATGTGACGATAAAGAGTGAGACGTAATTTTATTGAGAGCAGGCGCCTGCAGAATTTTCATTGCAATTTTACTATATCATATTTTTGCTAATATATATACCAAGGAGAAATAAACGTGGCAAAGAAAACATTAAGATAGAAAACATTCAAAACCCATTAGTCCATTATAAAAATAAGTTACTCGTTATTTAAATACGTTATCGGTTCACACATAATCATTTTCTTTTCAAGTGATAATATTTAATTAATCAAAAATAACAGATTCAGCATGATGCAACTTTGTATTCGACTAACTCAAGTATTTCAGTTTAATCAAGAGAAGGGGGTTAGGGAGGGAATTGTTGAACGCGGGGGGTGGAGGGGATAACGTATTAGTAAAATTCTTCAGGCAAGGCCGCGCTTTCCGAAGCTTTAATGGGCTAAGTATCTTGAGCCTGGATAATTTGATACTGTACAGTCAGCAATAAATTTAATTACATTAAAGTACATTAACTTGCGTAATTCTATTTAAAAAAATATTGTTAAGTACAAGAAAACCTTGTGAATAACATAACACGACAATTTCTACTCTTTGCCTAGTTTATTTTTGGGTTATAATAAAATAAATGACCTTGTCGTAATGCGTATAAGAAACGTCATCTTCATCGTCATCAGTCTTTGTATGCTTAGCCATATCCCTCCCCAAAACCTTCCACAGTATGCTGTCCTCCTTCCACATCCAACATCTCGCAGTCGCCACCAAGTCATCGGTCACTGATGGGTTAAAATAATTATTGTGTAATGATTTTGCTGGCCGTACTACTGAGTTCAGGATATCGTTCTGACCTTCAGACTTTTGCTATCACAGTAATTGCAACTCTTTCCCAACAATTATTGAACAAGTGATTAAAAAGTTGTTTTACCGTCCGACGACCTGGTGCGGACAGCGGGAAGCCTTTGGATGTCGAAGGAACACATACTGTGGAAAGCATTGCGAAAGGGCTATCAGCGGTGGGCAGACAAGGGGTGGTGATGATGATACGCGTTTGAATAGTCGGATTAATATTCAGATATGTTTGTTATAATTTGTCATTTCTATTGAATTCGATTATAGGTGCCGTGTCATGAATTTACCATGTAAAAACATGATCATTTTCGGGGTGATTCTAGGAAGATATGATTTGCGTGAAGGGTGAAATGACTAAGGAAGTGATGACTGATAGATTAATCTAGACCACGAAGGTGTAATGATGACCATACATGAGTAGAACAAGGACAGTGAGATGATGATGATCAAGTTATATACAATAACTAAGTTTATCTCACCGCGGGTCCCATAAGTAAATCTCGTCTCATGCTCTCAGCGACACTGAACTGTACGAAACTGAATAAAAAAATTAAACTTCGCAAAGTGCTCAACAAAAAACTTTTTCAAAATGATTTACAAAAGCTTTAGATTCCCAGTTGCGGAATTCATTTTTGTAAATGCTACAAACAAACTGAAAAATTTACTTAAAATGGAATTTCTATGGCCCTGGATTGCTTTAATATTTCCATTTCCAAAGGGGACGTTGAAAATTTTACTAACGTATTTAAAACTAGTTTTTTTTTCCATACACAGAGAACAATTAATTTGGTCATTTACAGAATAAGTTGACCACTGCGTGAGTCGCCATAACTACATACAAGTAAGTAACTAAATACGCGATAGCAAACGAGGGTAGGCAGCAATTAAGGATTTATATTTGTTGTGATAACTCCTGTCTTCATCTAGACATGATTGTTCGTAACACGTTTTTACAATGGTCCATTAATCCGTTGTAAAATTTTCTATAGTCTATTATAGACTACACAGTAGACATTACCACACTTCTATGCTTCAACAAGAACAGTCTTTCTAAATTACAAGCGCCAACAGCGTAACGGTTAAAGACACCGGATTACCGATTTCTTGATTGAAAGATCGAATCCCGCCATTCGACTATTGTAAAACATATCCTAGTACAAGCCTACAGCTTAGTTGGTGCAAGAAATATTAACAGAGACTGCGGACTTCCTCTAAAAACGTATTAGTATTGTAAAATAGATTAAAAGAATTGTGTCTCGTGATTAATAATATTTTTCGTTGATAATCCATTTCATGTAACTTAATTATTTCGTAACCTCCTAAAGGACCTTTATTCAACACGTGTTGTTTTTCCTGTTGTCCCCTCCTCGTGTGATACCTTGCGATGACTTCATATTTTTTTTTCAACCGAGTAATTATAACACTGTTACACATATATTGCCGACTTTTGTTTGCATCGTATTTCACGAAAATGAAATTTCCATCGTAAAATAAAAAAAAATAGTGCGCCGCCGAAAAGCGACGAAAAAAGCTGCGTGCAATTTAAATCCAATTAGTAAATGGAATTTTACTTAAAAAGACCTTTACAGCGCCTATTCGCGCTTATTTCTGTTTAAACTTTCAACTACCCTCATTTTTATTAAGTTTCGTTTTTCATTTGTTCTTTTATATTCGAAAACATTGTGTTGAGACAATTATATTTATTCTCATGACTACACTTCTGTACAATTGGCTACTTTAAAAAGAAATAAAAAAAGTTAAATATCTTTAACTGAGAAGGATGGACAGGGAATAAAAAATACCCGCAATCAAATATCCGTTGCTATTAAACTTGGGGTATGTTCCATTGCTGGAAATAACTGTATAGTCAGCTCGCATATGTTACCATTGAAGGGCTAACAGCCTACCCAAGTTACCATAATCCATAATCCATAGTCCAACCAAGCTGGCCCAATGCTGGCCATCACACATATCTTTAAATTTCTTTACACATCTGTGTCGACAACACGATGTTAGCTCATCTTAAAAACGTCGGATAAATGTACCTTTGAAAGTTGAAAATTAAAAAATGCATTAGTAGATAACGGGAATCGAACCTAGATATGGTTTTCGAACTGGTTCTTAGCTTAATTACTGCGCCACCGACGCTCAACAATATTTATATAACGACTTTGCTTTATTTTTAGACATAGGGAAGGAATGACAATGTCTAATACATGTTTCATCAGTGGAAACCTTAAATTGCCGAGTCTAATTTCTTCACAACGGGTATTCAGAACGTGATATAAAACCATGACCCTATAATCACAATTACCTTTAGAAAGTCCAATAAACGTAGTATATTCACATATACCATTTAAAATGAATTTTCACTCTGTGCAGCTTTCATGAAATGAAATTCGCAAACGAAAATTTTGTGCTTTCGAGTTAAGAAAAAAAAGTATTGTGCGTGCAGTTTAACGTTCATTTTGAAATGATTTAATTTAAAAAGTTCTGACGAACATCCTGCTGGTATAGTTTCAAAATTTCGTTTCGTTACGTTTTATGTGACCTTTGAACTTTTCATATATCCCATTGAGGACACTCAGTTTAATAAAATAAGGTAATAATTCTTACATACATTTGTCAAATATTCCTGGGAACGTGTAACATTTGTAATAATATTTTAGGTCGGTAATTCTGCGATTTCCATTCAGAAATAATTGCCTGATTTTGTATATAAGCCGTTTTATGAAAGTGTTTCAAAATTAGAAATCATATAACCATTGAATTACAAAAGCGCCTTCTATAAAAATGAAACAATTATTTCTGAATAGAAATTTGCTATTTAAGTTTTATTGATAGGGTCAACAACCCCCAAATACACGTAAATTTAATTATTATCATGATAGAATAATTATTATATCATATAATTACTTAGAATTTCTCTCAAAATTAATGTTTTCAATACAATAATTGTTTCGTATCTAATTTTAGCATAATGTTCCTTACTGAACACATTGAACCTACGGAACAAAACACAAAGGACGCAACCCACATTCTTAAATAGCAACAAAACGTCCTCGTTATTGTAAATTCGACAGCGAGCGCCTGTTTTTACATTCATTAGGAAAACTCCAATTAATTATGCGACCCGCGTCAACGCGACAATGTAACCCTGCCGTGTATACACGTTAGGGATGGCAAAAAATATTATTATAACTACGTACACTAGTTAATATGGCGGTCCGCTGGGACATATTACATTATCATTTACCATCACGTAATGACGTCATAATACTCCATACATCTAAAGCCGTCTTATCTGTCACTTCCTCACAAAGGTCATCTCACACACAGTCCATCCTTTTTTCGGTATTTCTTTACTTTATAAGGTAATTGCAATTCGCTACATGATTTTTTTAAAATATCGAAATGAGACCTTTATGAATTGTGCAGATGTGTTTCCAATTTTCAAGAAAAGAGACGCACAGAATCAGATTTTTTCCTCTTTCTAAGCATCCCGCTCAACTTCCTTTCTCATACTTTCTTTATGAGAAAAAGGGTGGGAATGGGAAGGGGATTTAAATGTCTTAAACTTGTACCCCGGCACTCTTACTCAACAGACTGTACTTGGAATGACTTGACGCCTGTTTCCTGTGTGGTCGTGTTGCGCCGCGCGAGCTGAACAGTCGCGCACTGTACTCCTGTTATCTTCCTACCTCGAAAAAGGTATTATGTGTTAATCAGCTTGCGTTATATTGTACTTTTCTTATAAAATAATACCATATCTTGATATCACGATGTTATTTAATATAAATTAAATATCATACGATCCTTTTTAGGATCTCAGTAATGTTTCCGCTCGTGTGGGTAATTTGAAAAGCTTGTAATTAGATTAAAACATTGTATAAGGTGTTTACTGAAAACATATGAAAATTGTTTATTTACGACAAAATAAATTCTGTAATTTTCATAAGAGATGTTATTGAAAAGGATTTTAGCGATTTATTTATAAAGTAAGGAAAAATTTCCTGTTACTTTAATAGATTCAAATTTTATATCGTAAACACAACATACATTTTAATTGGTTTATTTTTAGTAAATATTTTTTGTAAGCGTTACGTAAATTTGTATGATTAAATAAATAACCAGATAATAAAGTGCAGCTGTTTATAAAAAAAAAACATGATTAGCGGCTAACAATAAGAATAAAACTTTCGTGACATTTTTAATTCTGTATTTTTTTAATAATGTTTCACTAAGATATAAAAAAAATAACCGTTTGTTATCATTTATTTATCTATCAATTTAACAAAAAAATTACGCCTTATTAAGATAAGTCATTTCATATTTTAAAAAGTCATCATCATCATCATCAGCTCTTGTCTGCCCACTGTTGGACATACAACCTTCCCAATGCCTTCCACAGTATGCAGTCCTCCTTCCGCATCCAACGAATTCCTACAGTTCGCAATAAGTCGTCAGTCCATCTGGAGAGGATGCGCCACATTCCTGGTTCCCAACCGCAAAGTAAAGTAACCGTTTGATATTCAAAATTCACATTTTATGTTAGAAAAATAATGTAATAAATTATGGAACAATTTATCATTGTAATGACGAAAGTTCTCCGGGAAGTCTGCGGAATCTTTGACCCGGACACCCACACTTTCATTTACGATCTGGTATTTTTTTTGTAAAAAAAAAACTTCTTTCAAACTTACCTCGTAACTCTTGATCATATAAATTTCTTTTGAGGTTATAGTGCTGCGATGATTCTAAGATTTTATATAGAACGTCTCCTGTTTTCACTGTATCAACACTTGTTTGACAACTGACATCCTTGACAACACTAGTGTATGAGAATGCTTCTTTTATTTGTTTCCCCTCGTAAAGCAGTTCTCTATTTTTGAATTCAATAACCAACACACAGGTTTTATATTTTTAATTGCACTTGTTACTCAAGACACAAATTTATGTATTAGATGTGTGCACGACGGCTGACAAACACGAACAGGGGAGAGGCAGAGTGCAGTCTGAAGTTGCAACGAATAAACTTAGATAACATAAACTAATTGTCATCATCAATCGATTAGTAATTTTAATTAGTTTATGTTTTATTCATTATTTTAAATTATTTATAGTATTGTTATCTTTAATATTTTATTATATTAAACAATAATTATAACCATTCATGGTTAGTCCACGACACCAGACGAATAGCCTATTGGCACTTAAATTAGCGCGCGGGAAAGGCCTACATCCAGCAGCCGGCAGACAAAGGCTGAGGATGATGATGAATATATCTTACGAAGTATGTTATAGTTTTTCTCTGCGGATACATGTAAAACCATTCCTATCTCTATTCTTTTCAAGGTCGTGAAAAGGACGGCAATGTTTTAGTGTGTTTCGCTTCAATGTTTGTTGTTGCGGTTATCAGTTTAATAATTCGACGATATTATATTCAAATAACATTATCTGTGCATGACAAGGGATAACGAGATTGCGGCGGACCGATGTAGGTTTAATAGCTTCGGTTCTAGCGTGCCTTAATGACAAACCATTATCGTGACGTCATCAAATAACTATTGACTCAACTTCATACTTTGTATAGTTCAGGACACGTTTAAAACGCGATGTTACCGTTCTAAATATGCCAATAACATTAAGTAAAAGGGGAAGTTTGAAAGTAGCATCAGTGATAGAAAAATTGAGAAGATGGTTATCGTGGTATGAACATGTTATACGAACAGACGAGCGCATAAACAATAAGGTGATGATAATGAATGTGTATGGCTATAAAGTTCAAGGAAGACCGGTGTGGATGGATTGTGCAAAGAGGATATGCTTAAGAACTGGGTTAGCAGTGACATGACGGGTGACAGAGGTGTATGGAAGAGTTGTATATACTATGCCGTCCCACTATCGGAAAAAGTGCAGTTTGATGATGAATAAGATGAAGCACCACTAGTCTAATGAATAGCCGTATGGATTGCCGATCACGTGGTCGATGGTTCGAAGTCTGCCGTTCGACTGTTATAAATCATAAAGTTTAATTGGAATTTTAATGGAACATATATATGGCAAGGCAGCTACAGTGTTACCAGAATATTATGACATATTTTTACATTGATAGAGGGCTTTAGTGAGCTATCATAATTTAGTTTGAGTTACGCCCACCGTTTGAAATAACGCAGTTGGCGTTTAACACGACTGCACAAGTTACAGCTCCCACCGGTACAGTTCCGCTTGTAATTTCGCGGTCCAACATCGCTGTGATAAAATACACCAAGTAGAAGTTTGCCCAGTCCCGTAATTGGACTATTTAGTGCTCCTATAAATAATGTCGTACAGTTAAAACCGAAAAAGATAGACGATGACTGAACAAGGTACGAATTGTGTGTAACGGCTGATAGACATGTATGTAGTACATACTGTGACGTCTCTACATAGAGGAAAGAGCAAGTTGATGAAAGTACAAAGCAACACAGTTCATTCAAAACTGTCTGTAAGGCTAATTTATAATATTTACAGTTTAACAGTTATATTTTTTTTCTACACATTCAAGTATTATCCGCGACTTCAACACCTCTCTCGTCGACTCGGATAAGCTTGTTGCAATATAATCGTTAAATATATCTGTTAGCTACATTTATGCAAACTCGGATGTGACATGAATGCGCTAGTGAAAGGCAAAGGTACATTTGACAGTCAAATAAGAACCCCGGCGGATTAGTCGGACTGCGGCGGCGGTAATCCTCGCGGATTTGAAATGCGAATTCACCGTTCCTGTACCATTTGAAATTCATGAGCTGAGTGCAAGTTAAAACATATTTATAGGTCAAATTTTAAACACGTTATACTGACACTAATCTTCCCGCCTTCATCCTTATGTTGTTACGTCACAGAACACCAGACATCTCTATCAGCCTTCATATCTGAATTCACTCCCTTGCACATAATTCCACACAACAGTCTCTACCATTGTTATCACAATGATATCTATCAAGCCTTTGTCTGCCCAGTGCTGGTCATACTTCCACAATGCCTTCCACAGTATGCGGTCTGTTCGCATCCAACGACTTGCGGTCAGCACTTAGTATAGTATGATTGAAGTTAACTAATTCTTCAGAAACAAATCGCGTTATTTGCAAGAACGAAAAATAAATATATACTTACTCAGTACGAATTCAATACTATAAGAGAGCATGATGAAGTTATTAAAAAACAACATACAAATGTCGAATGCAATAAAGAGTACGGAATGCGAGACTGTTGATCATCATCATCACATCAGCCACACGTTGCCCACAGCTGCTGCGGCCTTCCCCAAAGATCGTCACGTTGACGTCGTCAACCCTCATCCAGGAAACTTTACGTATTAAAAACAAATACCCATCGTAATGTCACAACAGTTGAATGTTTTAGTATTACAATAATTAAACGAATAATAATTCCATTCTACATTCGAATTAAAAAAAAAACTGCGTCGAGCTATCCGATCGCAAAGTCGGACCCGTCGGTGCGTGAATATCTCCGCCGAGGGATTCCCTCTGTACTAATTGAAATTAAATCGCTTTCTCGTATTTTTCACTGTATACGTGTAGTTTTTTTATTCGTTTCATTTCAACACCTATTGTGTCCGCCGCAAATACCGCGATACTTTAAATGGAGTAAATAAAGCATAAGACCAAATTATTTACAGTAACTACGTGATTTCATTCTTGTATAGTCTTCAGAAACAGTTCGTTACCTGAGTGAATCTTGTTTTAAATACGCAGGCTGATGTGTGCCAATTCCATCATGATCTCCTGTAACCTAATTATAACTAAGGTGACATTCAATTTGTAATCCATCCATAAGTGTCCGTGCATAGTCACGTTGTTTTTTTTTTGTTTTAAATTTAGCATTATTTTCAATTACTTTGTTAAAGAAATATTTATTATTCAGATTCGGCCCAAAAACCCAGGGTAATATTTCTTTTTCTAATAGAGAAGCCATTACTGGTGGTTGGCCGTCAGCTCAGCGAAACGATCTCTGCCTTGTACCAAGGTAAAAAGTAGTTCACTCCCTCATGTTCGTCAGACACTTTTTATTTCCAACTAACGCGTCTTATGTCAACAGTTTTGCCCGTAATAATAATACTTAAATTGTCCCAATGTAAACGCACCGTCCCGCTGGTGTACGGCTTATAACTTGGACAGGCGCGGTCATTAAATCCGCGACCACAACTTGTTATTCCCACACATAGAATAAACAAGTGTAATTTAATTTATCCAGAACTGTAATTTACAAAACGACCACACTCTCCGGTGTATTAATGGGGTAGACAGCATGCATGGATGGAAGTGGTTATACAAATTGGAGAGCAGTTTTAAGAGGAGACGTGACATGCCACAGTAGGCACTGAAGGTTCTCGACATAGTATATTGGAAAGAATATAGTGCGCTAGTGAGCAATCATGATTTAGTTTGACAGATGCCCAACGATGAAGACGTAGTACGAACGGCAGGAAGTTGTTGGATGTGGACGGAGGACCGCACATTGTGGTAGGCATTGGGAAAGGCTTATGCCCAGCTGTGGACAAAGGGTGAAGATTCAGATTACAAACCAATACCAATACGACTTACGGTCCTTCAAGAAGCGAGCGTTTCTATCTGTAACGCCGGCGACGCATTCTATGGTTCTTCTAGTATTGCAGGTGTCCATGGGCGTCGATGATCACCCTTGTGAACCCGACGCTTGTTTGCCCCCTGCTATTATAACTTTGTAGGCTTATACTCTGATTGGTCAGATCGATGCTGACGTATGTACAGTCAAGAACCAAACGCAGTGTGTATCTAAAAGTCTTCGATCGCTTAAAAATTTGTGGGAAACGTTTGGTAAAGATAATATTGGCTCGACGACAATCTACGCTGACGAGAATTTTATTACATCTCTGTAGGGCTACGTAAGTGTGGAAGAAGATTGTTTTTACAATACAACAATATCACACAATACACAGTTTTAGATTTTTGTATTTATTTTTGTTTATTATGAAGCAAAGAATATAATAATAAAGAACACGTACATCTACTTGTAATATCGACTTAACTCACGTAGATCGGTGTCGGTACCGACTAGTATCGGACCCGTCGGGGGTCCTAAATAAGAGTGAGTGAACTATCGGGCTATACTGATGAAGGATAACCGAACGGGTCCAATGCAATGTCGGTACCGACACCGATCTAAGTGAGTTGAGTCGTTTTTATAACTAGTATAGTGTCTCACAAAAGTCTTAATAATTTTAAAACAAATTCCTTGAATAAAAATCATATCTAAAGTATTCATGTAATTTATAATAAAATGAATAGGTTCTAAAATGTTTACTAATAAATAAAAAAGCTTGCAAGGAGCTGTTTCCGTATTATTTTAAGACGTATTTTTCGGTAGAACCAAGATCTGGAATTATTAAAACATTACTTGAAAAGAAATGTTAACTCTAGTAACTACAGTACTTTAGAGTACACACACGTACAAAAGTGTTTAGGAAAATTTCGTTATACAAATAATAAATAAACATATTAAAATATGTCACTTTTGAAAAGTTTTAAATTTTTCTAATTTCAATAGGTAACGTAATATTCAATATTTTATCACATTTTTGAAGGTTATTATATAATTGAAAACAACGCCATCTATTTTGAAAGAAAAAAGCATTGTTTCAGACTGAAAAATTTAATAACAATTCTACTTTGTTTACTTTTTTCTTGTAATACCTTTTCGTATTTTCACGTGTGTTGTATATTGCAAGTTGACTTGCAAGGTAACGTAATGTTTGCGGATAAAAAAGTTAAGAATGTGAGGTACAGTAAAACGCGAGGTTAGCTCGCGCGGCGCGGACGACTGAGAAATTCATGACACGTCGGAATAAGGAAAGCTAATATCGTATAACTACGCAAAATAAAATAAAGGAAAGTTTCTTATGTATTATAAAAGAAAGACTGTTTTTGGTAACGCGTGTCGCACGGGACTGCGTTTGCTGAACTGAACAAAAAGCTTCATTACTTGGCTAAGAGTTCCTCTAGATTGTTCTACCTTTATACCAAATATAATCCAGATCTATGAAGCTGGTGTAGACCAAACTTTCACATTTGTAATTAGTAAAACAAGGTTTTAGATATTACTGATTGTCATCATCCACATGTAGAGCCTTAGGCTGTTCAATTCTAGACATAAACCTCTCCCATTGATCACCACAATGCCCGGCCTTACCCACACTAAACCCTACACTATTATTTCATAACATTTCTTGTACCAACTAATCTCCTTTGATTCAATAATTTACCACAGTGGAATGGTAGAATTCGAAGTCTCCACTTCGTTATTGGAATGAGGTACCGTTAACCGTTAGACCAGTGGTCGGCAAAATTATTAGCTGAAGAGCCAAATATGCAAATTAAATTGATTAAAAAAAATTAGAGCCAAATCTATTTGTGGATGGATGAGTATGTATAAAGACTTTTGAAGAATGAACCTTTTTCATGCGACTTGTATATACGGTAAACTTCGAACATTGGTGGCAAGAGTGTTTGCAATACGATCTGGTCCGGGCCAGGCCAGCCCGTAGGAATCGTGTCCCAGAGCCGCAGCTCCGGAGCCGCACTCTGCCGACCTCTGCGTGAACTATTGGCGCTTCTATATTACAATACGTACTAGTAAAATATGTTAAACTTTGCTGTAACAACTTAGGGTCCTTCAAGAAGAGAGCGTATGTCTCCCTTAAAGGCCGGGAACGCATCTGCGATTCCTCTGGTGTTGCTGATGTCCATGGGCGCTGGATCAAATAATTTTAGGCGATCCGAGGCTCGTTTGCCCCCTTTTATTATACAAAAAAAAAAACTTTGCCGTAACTTAAGAAGATATTGAACTTTGATTTAATAAAATAATATTTAATTTATTCTGTTCGCTTCACTCGCAGTCCGATGGTCCTGCAATTAAATTTCGTCTAATTAATGTTTGTTGCAAAATGTCTGCACAAAGTTTTTGATTCATGAATAATTTTAATTATATTAGAGTTTTGTTTGCAAAAAGTAAATTAATTTTGGTTTTGATTTAACTTGTTTTATTACGATTTAAGTTATATCTGTCTAAAAGGAATATAATAAATTTTTAATTAAAAATATAGTGTATCTAAAGTTAGATTGGTTACGTCAGTTACACCTTCAATTTTAACTAAAATCTAGTTTTTTTTTCCACTGTATTTATACTGCCTGTTGCTCCACTAGTGGGGAAGCATATTTGTTAACTTTTACTATATCTTGTGTTGTGAATGTTGTGTATACCTGTAATTGGTCAAATTATCAGTCTCTTGTTTTTCTTCGTTACATGTTATTGTGAATGTAAGATAATTTTCCTGTTGGTATACCTTAAATAAATAAATAAAATCGTGCATGTATACAAAACTAACAAAAAACTGTACAGTTAAAGTAACACACGTTTTAACTGTACAGTTAAAACTGATGACTTTAAATGTTCACTTAAGTCGTTTTAAAATGTAAATTTTGTGTGAAAAATTTACACTGAATGTGTCCTTTACCAATGTGCTCTGTCTTCAAGCAGTTTTTATATGTTCTCGCATCAAAGCCCTATAAAAAAAAGAGAAAACAAAATTTAAAGAGAACACCTTTTATAAAAGAACACCTTTTATATCGACATATCGTCTTGGATCGTTTCTTGTCTTTCACACGCCCCGTTTTTATTATTTCATGGTTTTAATATATTTTCCCTTTCAAAACAGTATCTCATTTAAATAGTTTTCAATAGCAATTTAAAACAAATCACGAGCATTGACACTCTGAGTGAGTATGGCATGATTATTATAACCGCCGTCTCTTATAAACATTGCAGTAATTTAGTAGGTTGTTAGCACAAACTGACAGACCGGCCTCTACAGGATAACATCCCTATGATGTCCGGGCTGTAACAACACTGTCATAAAACAAACTGAACATAGGTGTCTGTTTACAGTTTACACTGTACATTAACTTGTATGTTATCTATGGCCTAGTCACCCCAAATAGTGTAGGCTCCGAACCCCTCAGTGGGGATGTAGTGAGCTGATGATGAAATTTTTCCAAATACTCCTTGTAGTACAAGATATATAACTAAAAGCAATAGAATATTAAAATTCATGATATCTCTTTAAGTATTAGAAAATTCATTACAATTAGAAAAAAAATCGTATATGTATTGTGTTAAATTGTTGAAATGGAGACAACAGTTGGTATCAGGTGTGTGTGGCGTCCTCGCTCCTGATGGTCCGATGAATTAGATCGTTGGATGCGGAAGGCGCCCGTACACTGTGGAAGGCATTGGGACAGGCCTATGTCCAGCAGGCAGACAACACCTGACGAATATGTGGATGAATTTTTAATGTTTCTAAGTTATATCCAATTTGTTTAAATATTGTCTGTCTGTCATCAAATGGCCTTTGTTTAGTGTAATCACCGCTTGCGACGTCACTTGTACTGGAAGGTGACGCGGGAGTGACTTAAGCCGTTTCTTTCATTTAACGCTGACGTAGTCCCGGGCAACCGCCAGTGTATGAATAAATAACTTCCATTGTTTGTCATTTCGGACATATTGTATTGACAAGGGTCTCTTCACTAAGTTTTATTATGATTTGTTCATCTCTCATAACTTTGTCACGTTTATTTCAGACTTGTGATTGCGCGCGAATTCGTCTGACATAGGTCTTTGAAAGCCTTTCACTGTATGCGGACCTCCTGACTTCCTGATACCTTTCTAGCAATGTTTTTTTATAATAGTAGATTTTTGATAATTTACTAACATTTCTTTTACCACTCCATCTAAGCTCTAGACTTAGACTAGGATATGGTTTACAATAGTTGAATGGCGAGATTCGAACTCTCGACCACGTGATTGGAAATCCGTACCCTTAACTAATAGGCCATTGGCGGTTCTCAGATTATGTTTTACTTACTTACTCTGCCGGCGCAGCGACCCGAAGTGGGTCTTGGCGTCCGACACAAGAGAACGCCAACGTCGCCTGGCCTGCGCCATCTCCTGCCAGTTATTAGCACGCAGCTCATGTTATGTTTTATTTTATCAATTTAAAGAAATTGTGATGCCATTATTAAATAGCAGTGTGTTGAAACATTAAGAAAGTATAATAAATTTCTTCCCTCGTCCGAAATGAAATTGTCGAAGCGAGCGACAGACACGTCGCTTGACCAGCTGTTACTGTTTCAAAGTTGAGAATATGATGAATTTAAAATTATTTCATTTCTGTACAATCACATTGCGAGACGGTAGATGGCGCTGTTAGTACTGTCAAAATATATCTATATAACACAAACCATATGATACCAGAATTTAAAGACAGGCTTCGCGCGCCGAAGAGATAAACCTTGTAGAGGTAAAAACGGTTCTCGATCAATCATAATCTTTTTTTAAGATGTACAGGGCTGTCGACAACAGCTAAGTAATGATTAGGGTCGCCAAAAAAAACAATCCGCGAACTTTTGTCGTTCGAACTCGTGACGTTTTTCTAAAGGAAAAATGTTGTTAGGGTTGTCACTTACATGAATCAATACTTTTATATTTTTTATAATAGCTTGAGTAATAAATAATATTGTGCAACCAATGAAGTCTCAGAATATAAAAATTTCATACGCAAACTAAACAGCATAACTAATTTATGCTTTTCATACGATGACTGACAGATTTTCGGATCTGTTGCTGTCATAGCAAAAGATCCGAAAATCTGTAACTGTCAAAGTATTTTTTATTGTCCTTAAAAATAAAAATCTGAGTACCAGGAGCGACGTTCTGCCGCTACACACAAAGACATACTGACGAATTATTAACCTCATGTTTGAATTCGGTTAAAAAGGAAACATTTCTCTCATCGTTATAAAATAAGAATACAACACCAAATAATTTTAAATATAAAACAGCAAATATTAATAATTTTACTCTTTGACAACCCTGATTTTTATCGGCAAAAAAATTGTGGATAACTCGAATTTGATCTAGAGCTAACATCCCCTCGACACACGCGCCAGCGGCCTCTGCGGCGGCGGGAACTATCCGCTCTCCCTCGAGTGTCGTTCTAGACATGTTTTGTGAGAATTCGATTAACATTGGTAATATTATCTTTTCTTTTTTATTACTACAAATTGAAATAAAACAAACGTATACTTTTAGGGCGTCAGAGTCAATAATCCAAGACGATAGAAACCATATATTTGAATTCATATTTACTAAACATTTGAAAGGCCGGTAACACTTCTGTGGTACCTCCGGTATTACAAATATCTCGGCGTCGATGATCACCTTTGCCATCCCGCCGCTCGTTTGCTCTCTTCTTTTATAACAATAAATAATCTGATCTCGAAGCCTGTTATTAAGGGTGACTAGGCCATAGTCAGCACTGGACCAGTCCATTGAGTTCACATATCTTTGAATTATTAAAGATATATACAGACATTACGATATTTTCTTTCACCATGCAAGTCATAGATTATCACAGCAATATAATATTTAGTAAAATTAGTAGTTTTATTCTACTGAATATCACCACTGTGCAAGAACTACGTTCGGCATGTTCATAAACTGCAGACAGTACAGTCGAATCTTGTTTCTAGACTTTACTTAACATAGAAAGGAGATAAAAGGAATTTATTGCAGTCTAAAGACAAAACCCGTACCGAAAAGCTGTTTCAAGTTTTTCGCTTAAGTTATTCAGTAAGTTAATTTCACTTGACACGTTGAAACTTAAAGTGTACTATGTTTTGATGTTTCGCAAAACAACTTAACTGTTAACAAGTAACTTTGCTCTGCTAGTTTTTTTTATTTATACAACGAGTTAAGTGATAAGTTAATGATTAAGTTAAATAGACCGCGTTCAAACGAAGACATAAGCCCTACACACATTCCAGGTATTAAGCTATATATCAAGCCATTAAACTTAACAGGCGACTAGCTTGGAAGAAACGGTTATCCGAGAATTTCGTGAAGGTTATTTCGCATTGGGTAACGGAGGAGGAAACAGGAATTAAGGCATATGCCCAGCAGTGGGCAGATAAGCACTGATGATGATTAAATTATTAAAACTATCGTGAGACATTTCACTATACTACTTATAAAACGGCTTAACTCACGTGTAAATCGATGTCGGTACCGACTAGTTCCGAGCCCATCGGGGGCTCATCTTCAGGGTGAGTGGGCCGCTGATAATGATGAAGTCTAGGCAGTAGGTAGTTTTTAATTACATTTATAAAAAAATGTTTTTTATAATTTCTTTGTTGTACTGTTAAGTCCTTCCACTTAAAAAGCATTTAAATGGAAGAAGACCGGATTATTCAAAACCCTGTTAAGCAATAACTAGAAATGTGTAGATTTTTCTCAACATAAGAGAATGTCGTACATTTTGTGAATGTGTGAAAATGTTCACTGCAACAGATATGTGCTCTACAGGACAATATATTGAAAATTATTCCTCATACGAGACAATAAGTCGAGCGCTGTTTGATATTGTCTATTTTCCGTTGCAACGCTGTTCTTTATTTAAATTGTGTTAGAGGGGAAAATATTTTGTAAGCCTTATAAATCCGATGCTGTTTTATGTTCTTTACAATATTGTACAATACAATCCGCGATTTGAAACACCAGTAGTCAAGGATGAGGGTACGAATTTCCGATTACGCGGTCGAGACTTCGAATCCCGCCATTCGACTATTGTCATGGATCATATACTAACACAAGTGTAAATCTTATTTAGAATGGTAAAAGAAATATTAATAAATTAACAAGAATCTACTAGTATATTATTTTTAAATATCCATTATACATCTATCGCATGCGACTTTGTTCATAGTCTTTATTTTCCAGAGAGTAATCTATTTGGTTTTAAATGTTCATACAGATCTATTAGTTCTGGAGTTAAGTTGTAACAAACATCCAGCCTTTCTAGCATTCATCATTAAAAGCAAATATTCTACAATACCTAGTAGGTTTTGTGTTGTCTAAAATCATGTGATAGAAAAATTGAGAAGCAAAAGGTTATCAACAACAACAACAGGTAACAAGGTGATGATTGGCTTGGAAGGCAATAAAGGTAGAGAAAGACCAAAGGTGAGAACAGATTGTGTGAAAGTGGATGTGTGTAAGAAGTGTGCAAGTTCATATGTGACGGCTGATAGAAATGTATGGAGTACATACAGAGTCCACCTTCCATAGGAAAAAGTGCTGGTTGATGATGTCTGAATTTCTGTATGAAACAAATTATAAAGTTAGAAAATTGAAACATAATTTTGTGATAAATTCGCCATCGAATTTGGAAGTTATTTTTTTTACGTGTTTTTATTTATATCAACCTCAAAAAGAACGATTGAGAATTTAAAGAAAAATGTCATTCTAATTATCTCGCAGTCAAATTACAGAGGCCGCAAAGCGACGTGTAATTTTGTTCATGTGTTCTAACGTACGGTTGGGCACAATTCAAAATTCTCCAACGTCTGTTATTTTGAATTAAGAATTCTAGCTACAAAGACAACGTATTTTCCGTTTTATTTTAACTTGATTGGGATTTTTTTAGATTAACATAGAATCGTGTTAAATCTCTATGGTTTTGGTGACGGTTCATAAGTCACTATTGCAATGATGAAATAAACATTTTATTCCAATTTCGCTAGGATACGGGTTACAATAGTCTAATAGCGAAATTCCAATCGTATGATCGGCAAACAGTACCCTTAACCATAACGTTATTGTCGCTTTTCTATATTTTTTTTTACTGGTTAATTTAATACGTTTTTCCTTGTTTATTTATATTCTAGAGATAATCAAATAAAAAATCATTTAAACGCCTACGGTAAGTACAATAGCAAAGTTATTGGAATCATTCTAAAAGAATTCAACCACAGCAGCGACTTTGGCCCGTATTTTTCCATTAGCTCACTTACCTGGAACAGGCGCGTTTTAAAAATTCGTTTTACAGTTTTCATTTTCATCGCTTGCTATAATTTCATTTTATTCTTACTTTTCGCTATCGGGAGCGAATAATATATTAAACAAATATCCTGTTAATTTTATTTTTTTGCTAAATTAAATACATGTAATGACACGAATATTTTTAGCAGATAATCTAAAATGAAACTTTGCTATTCCATTGAGTCAGGCGCTTTTTTTTTCTTTTTTGTAATTTCAAATAGTTTATTTTTTAAATCCGCTTTTCTTTAAAACATATGCTTAGTCTGATAGCTATTAAATATTCTCAACATTAATATGTGTTGCTTAAATAACATATCATAGCATATACAAATTCGCAGAAGCAAGAAATAGTTTTGAAATTTAAGTTCACTATTATGTGAGTTAAAACCTCCAGCAAGTTTCAAACATTACTTCCCTAGAATAGTACTCACAGAACCGCTGCTTTACATAAAATGGAAATGTCACCAATCAATTGTGAACTTAGTCTGCTTATTAATTGCCTATAGTTTATATATAAAACTTGCAAGAAAATAGTAAAAATGTAAATTACACTTGAAAGCGGAAATACGAAGATATTGGAAGATTAGGTAGCAAAAAGATTAATGTAACATCTCCAAATACATTTAATTATATTTCGTGAAATAAATATTATTATTACTTATCCAAAAAATAATCGTTCTTAATTGTAATTTACAATTTGACAATGTGACGAAGATAAATTATAATGTGTTTGTAATTGACATATAAAATTGTGAACGTTTCGTGCAATTGTTATCGCAGTAATTTCCGGAGTAGCGAAAATGCAGGAGTATTGCAGAAAATATATGGATATGGTTGCCTAGTGACTTTGATTATAAAACCCAGATGCTCTGGATATGTGGCTTGGATTCCTGACAAGTACAGTGATAAGACCTCTTGCTTATTGTGTTATTATTGTAATTATAGTCCAGTATAGGGAGTACAGTACGGTTAATGTATAATTTCTCATACCGGTACTAACGGTAGATGACGCCATGTAATTACAATTTGATGTAATTTCATGGTATATCTAGTAAGATTGTAAACAGTCGAAATAAATAAATGTTCTGTGACAGATATAAACGAAATTTAGTCAAGTGTTGAAGACAACGAGGAAATACTTCAGCAGTACAAGTCTACGGCTCTTTGTTTTCTGTCGCTTTTATTTCTCTACATCTTGATAGTTTTACAATTTCAGTCAACTTGTTATCTTTCGTTTTGTTTAAACTTCCTACAACGGTGTAGTTTCGACTGCATATCGTTTTAAGTAGATTTTACTTTATAAAATCTTACACTGTACTGTAAAACACTGTTTTGGGAAAATTTAAGACGTATTGCATGAACATTTATTTGTTTATCGCAATATAAAAAGAAAACAGATATCACAATTATAGATATGTACGAAAAAGTGCACCGTGCAGATAATAAGGAAAAGAGTAGACTGATCGTGATGATAAATAGATATCATTGTTGTTTTAATTAATTTTAACAAAAATAAAGATGTCTTACCTTCCCATCATAAGCTCCTTTGCTCTTTTAATAAAGATCGTAATCGATAAAAATCTAACACATACAATTGCTATTTTTTATAGCTAGGCGCAATAATTAAATAAAGAAAATTCACCGAAGAAAGACTTCTTTAGGACTAAACTAGAAAGCGATACGTTCTCGCGTCTCTATTTCTCCATTACTTCACTGCGCTCGGCACAATCCAGTTTTATTTCCGATTTGCACGTTTTTCTCCACTTGCTAATGTTTCAACCAATAGACTTCACCTAATACTCGATCGAATAACAATTGTACTTATGTAATATTATAGGTTTTTGTATAATTTTGCTTCAAATTTTCCAATCGCAAGATTGTAATAACAATTTTGCTTGTTTAGTATACAAGAACGATTTAACCTTCATACACAAAAATAAGTCTAAAACTTTTAACTATTTAGAATTTAACTTTTTTAATTGATACTATTTTATGAAATTACCAGACTTTTATATCAATATTATACGGCCTCTATTCTATAATTTTGAATTAGGTCAGAGTAATTCTATTTACTTATTTATTTAGTTAGAAGAAGAGCGTAGAAAGTGTGGATGGATGGTGTGAAAGAGGTTATGCCAGAAGTAATTCAGATATGACCGCTGATAGAGATGTATGGAGTGACCGTGACGTCATTACGTAGGAGAGAGGGGTCAATGATGAAAGTTTGAGGTAGGGGAGCTAGCGCTTGGCCACGGCCCCTCCTTAATTGTTGATGTGGTCGTATTGGTACTCATTTTAGTGAGTGCCTAACTCTACTACTGTGTCATTAAGTGATCGTCTTACGCATACTTTATAACAATATCAAAACATTATTATTTTATACTCACAGATTTTTACATTACCATATCTTTTGTACCTTCACGTATTGTGTATCCGTGCACGCGTAGACTAAATTATATCCGAATGTTGAATAGGAAAAAAAAATAGGCAATCCAATATGAATGAAGCTCGGCGTATATCATGGGCTCGCGGCAAGACAGACGTGAATGAGATATGATTCAACTTTTATACATCACGACGCATCACGACTAGAATACGATATAAAACGTCGTTGTGTGTCAAAATCTTTTCAAGCTATAGTCGTTTGAACGTCTCATGCACACAGACGACGCGAAAACAGTCACCGAACGAACGCAGCTTTCAATTGTGCCTGTAAGAAAAATCAATGACTGGTAAAAAGCTAATTGTTTTTTATTACCCCGTTTCGCAACTAAATGCCTATTCTACTTAGCACTGATTGTACAAGCCAAAGGTGAATTGCGTTTGTTTGAAGGCAAAAATCCTATGATCGCGGATAATCTTTACTTCGAGTGTTTAATGTCGACATATATAATGTATTTTTTCATCACTAAATAATTAAATCGTGTCGTGCGATGTAAACAGTTCTGGCAACATTATGGAGATTAAAATTGTATTTCTCGCTGACAAGACGCTGACGCGTGCTGTATTTTTTACAGTGGAATTGCGTTCAGTAAGCAATTCTTTTGTTTTCGGATTCCGTAGCAAGGATATATGAGGCTCTATCCTTTGAAACCTTACATGTGGGATTTTACATTTAATTAAATGACAAAATGTTATCTTCAATGAATGTTAAATGACAACCTCCGCAGGCTCATGCGATTCACACATCGTTAATTTTACAGACACGTGAACTTGAAGCGCCAATAGCCTAATGGTTAAACTACCGATCTACCGGTCGTGGGTTCGAATCTCACCATTTGACTGCCGTGAACCATATACACACACAAGCTTACCTCGAACAGTTACAAGATATTTTAGTAAACTAACGAAAACCTACAAAAAATTATTAGAAAAAATCACAATATCTCCCGATATGTCACTAAGATAATAAAATTAGAGTGATAAAGAGTGTGTGTGAGAGAGAGAGAGAGAAAGAGAGTTAGAAGAAAAATGTAATTTTTTAAATTCACATATGTAATTCAGAAAAAGATAAACGGACTAGATGAAACCTAGCACGGAGATGGGTTACCTGGAATAGCACAGAAGCTAGTAAATTTTTTTTAAATTCCGTGAAGGCGAAGTCACAGGATAAAGGTATAGTATAATATAAAAAAAACAGTGTCTGTATGTTTACTTTGTCTGTATCAAACCGTATTACCTGCTAGGCTATATAAGTCTCTATTCAGACGTCTGCGAGGCTAGTACACACGTCTGTAGCCTGAATACAGCCTGAGCTACAGATAATAAATGGCCAGCAATTTGCCGATCCGCGCCGTCAGCTACAGCCTACCTGTTAGGGATGGGACAATACTGAATGTTATTTAAATTTATATCGATAAATTGATTTATGTACAAATTAAAAAATGTTATATAATGTTTTTTGTATTGCGATATTTTTGTAGTTTATAGATGTATAAATTTTTACACATATACTGACAAGAAATTGGTCAATACGCTGTACAAATAATGAGTTTTGTCTTTATATGTTTGATCAATGTCACATTGGTTTGATAAAAAGTCATTCGTAAGATGATAAATAATTTCTAAAGTCATATATTTGCAATAGACAACAAAATGTAAGGCAGAGACCGCAGAATTCCGTTATACGCTGTAGAGATACACCTCTCTCGACAGTGTTGGGTGCTCTTAATCCCTCTTGAGCATTTCAGAAGATACCATTTCTTCATCTTCGTCACTACATTATTTTCAAACTGGTGGTAGTCATCATGATCTTTCGACCCGCTTTACAAGCCATCAATTCTTACCTGATGTATATTATTGGTATCAGTGTAATACTGTATCGACATCTCTTAGTTAAATTGTACGCACGTCACTATCGTTAACAAAGAGTCGGTGATTTGTATCAGAGAATGTTTTCCTTGATTCCCCATAGAGTCCGGCGGGATTATACTGTCCTTATTGCTTTCTCCATTTATACTATTTTCATTTGAACAGGTCGCCGGCGCACGGTCCTGCCTACAATTGAATCACACTAAATCGTCTCGTCCCTTATAAAACCTTCAATTATTTATCCGATAATGTCTCTATTAATAATTCATTCTCCGGTACATAGTGATTTAAATAGTAACAATTGTATATTGAAATCTGCATTTATTTACTATCTCGTTTACACTCACTGTAATACCCGTAGTCCTGTTAAAAGTCGCTTTAATAATATTGGTAACACTAGATGTCGCCAGTAATTTATATAAAAACTTATTAACTAAATTCTTGCAGAATGTGTTCTTTATCAATAGCAAATTACATCTAGATCCATGAAGCCGCTGTCGTGATACCATCTAACAAACAACCTAGCTTTCTCATTTAAAATATCAGTGAGATGTTTAGCTTTTGAACATTTAAATGAAATGTAACACCCTAATTGAGAATAAATACCTGATTATAAATTAATCGTAATGATTTTGCAAAACACATTCACCCTGTATACAGCAGGGTGTCACACACTGGGTGTTCATTTAATTGCTACACGACGCAGTTTGAAAAGTAAATCGTCGGTTACAACGCTTTGCACTTTGCGAGCGAGCCGACTACGAAATTGTTATTCTCAAGTTATTTATAAGTTTACAGGAAGATTGGAATTACTTCCTGTAATTAAATTGTTCTAGGTTTTTTTTTCATTTCTTCTCTTATCTAAATGTGAATTAATAAAATTAGAGTGTCTGTATGTAAACCGAATAAAGGCGTTTTCATTTATTTTACGATATTTTTAAACTGATATCTGTCTTTTCGCAATTCCTTTGTTCCTAGTTATACGGCTGGACCGATTTTGACGCGACTTTACTGGAATGTGTGTCGGAGTAATTTTGGCAATTTTTTTTTTAATTTACGTCGTTGAAATAGTGAGCTAAAGCTAGTGTATAATTATATGTTTTTTGGTATGTTTTTTTATAAGAGAACGGGGATAACAGGCGGTGGTCGTCGACGCCCATGAACATGCAGCACTAGAGGAGCAGATGCGTTGCCTTTGAGAAAGAAAAACTGGTGTTATTAGTTTTGTAAAACCGGGAAATATATTGAGAAATTATTGTAAATTAATTTGTTTAAAACATTAAATATGGTCTGTGTGCCTTGAGATAATGTAGGTGTCTAAATGTAAAGATTTTTTTCAAATGAATATACTTTTTTTGTGATTGTTCGTAATAAACAAAATAATCTTTGTTTAGTGTAGATCAATAGTAGTTAAGGCGACGTTTATCCACTCAGCGTACTAATTAATGAACATTCCTATTAAACAGTATTTTCACTTGTTAACTTCTTTAACAAACCTACCTACAAAGGCGAGAAAAGTCGATATACTCCTGTTAGTGTAAATATTGGTTCGTTAGGGTACGGCCGTACTACTTCAACTGATTGAAAACTTACAGCACAAATAGAACCTTATTACAACGCGATAAAGCCTGAATTCAATAATAACAATTGTTTACCAATAATCTTGTCAACAGTTTCTTGTTACCAGTCGATTGAATAGCAAAAAAAGATGGCGACTTCAAGAGGTGCGGCTCAAATACAGATTTTATTTGTTATTCTTTTCGTTTTCATTAAAATTCACATTATATTAAAAAAAAAAACATCTTACGTTTTCGTGTAAATGTATAAACTAGCAGCACACAATAATTTAAAACATTTTAATTTCTGTTTAATATTAATTATCTTCGTTCCCTTTTTTTAAACATTCGTAAACTTTTGTTCATTTCAGAAAATTTCTTGTCCCATTCCAACTGAGCTTGGCCTAGGACTTGACCATAAGTCAGATAGGCGGGGTTCAAATTATAAACCACATCATTGGAGATTGGAGATCTATTAACTGTTGGGCTATTGGTGGTTTGAGTGGGGTACATTATAAGATCGTACTGTCGTCTTATGTATATCGGTGGTTGTAAATAACCTAAGTTACTACAAACCCTCTAAAGTCCTCATTAACAGTA
This sequence comes from Papilio gigon, assembly GCA_027563995.1. Classification (NCBI taxonomy): domain Eukaryota; kingdom Metazoa; phylum Arthropoda; class Insecta; order Lepidoptera; family Papilionidae; genus Papilio; species Papilio gigon. The sequence goes on along the minus strand of JAODUI010000020.1, from coordinate 433,553 downwards.
TGAAAGTATTGAAATTTATCATCCAAAGTCATAGCTT
>JAODUI010000020.1:412192-433416 GCA_027563995.1 Papilio gigon | reverse complement strand
GTGAGCAAAATTAGAAAACCTCCCGTGAAAGCCTTAAAACTTGCCCTTTACCACCATACCCATACAAACGTTTTTTTCCGAAGGGGAAATGTTTTTTTTTGTATTTCCTAATTAATTCAATAATCTGTTTATTTATTGCCTTTAAGGCGACCCAGAGTTCGCGGGGTCAGCTAGTAACCAATAAAGTAAACAAATAGGAATAAAATAGATCAACCATAACAATGTAACTGATCTCTAATATCGCAGAGTATGGGACGTTGTCGTAAAGGGGCAATCATAAATACACGCTTCTGATGCATTAGTCGGGAGTGTCCACTCAATTCGATCTCGTACCATCATGAGCTATAAACCTTCTACATACTTGCTTAAGAGCTCCATATGCTTGATCTTAGAATCACTTAGCTTCAACCTGTTTATGCACTAACCACATACGTGACCTGTTGGTTTATCCTTAGATGTATTTCCAAAAGACTACGACTTGGAGTCTAAGAAGCGAGTGTACCTATTTCTTAAACGTTAATAATAACTTTTAGTTATCAGTTATGTGTTGTTTTAATGAGTTAATTTTGTAATCATCTTATTATTTAATAATAGAATAAGAAAATTATTTAACCAACTTAACGAAATTCAAGCTTGGCGCGGGACTTTGAAAAGTGGAGGCTTTTATTATCGGCGCCGAAGACACACTTCAGTTCGCCGCGTCACTTTTCTTAGTTATTTAACCAACTTAAAAAACCATCCCTTCGTAACCCTTCGAAATTAATAATTTCAAAACAATTATCTTTTGTTTACGGGTTCTTATTAAAATTATTGAAGCGTTTTCGGATCTTTGTTGGTAAATGATTCATTGTTACAACAAGTGGCTTCCAAATATAAATAAATAGATCTCTTTTGAGAGGAAAATTCTCAATAGTAAAATGTGGAATACATTTTTTTTTAAATCTGGGGTTACAAATTGTCGCGTGTAATCTAACATTTGTACTGGTTAAACTATAATGTACTATAATTATAATAATAACATGACTATCAGCAAGAGGTCTTAACACTATACTCGTCCGGAATCCAAGAGCGTCACATCTAGCGCATCTGTGTTTTATAATCAATGTCAAAAGGCAACCATATCCATATCTTTCTACAATAATCCTGCATTCTCGCACACCGGAATTGAGAGCGATAACACTGACTCTAAAAGAAAATTTCTGTATCATATATCACAATAAAGTAGCATAGATCAATGTCTGTTTATCTGTAAACCGCAGTAAAAGTGACTAGACACTGACGTCACGCTTTAAATTGCTAATACAATTTGCTACTCAGACGAATGCAAAGGAAGGCAGTTGGGTTATAAAGTCAACCGATAACTGGACATTTAGCACTGTATCTTGTAAGACATACTAATATAATTAATGTGAAATTTACAATGTTTGTTCTAACATATATCTGGAACGACTTAATTGATCTCTATCATATTTAGCAAATTGTCTTAAAGTTATATACCAATTAACTATGTTTTTTTTGTGATTCCGCGCGAACGAGTTTTCACAAAAGCAGTGTTATAAAGACGGTCGTCGACTGATCACTTTATACTAAATTACATGTCCTCTAAATATATTAACAACATGCTCGCATGTTCATAAATACGTTTGCGTCCATGATAGTAATTAGTTTAGTTCATATTTATACCTATTTGCAGCATTAATTGATGATGTCCCCCGTGACGTGTCCGTCAATGGCGTACCTTGGTATCCGGGAGTGGGATCTCAGGTGACTCGTTAAGAACTTCGTTTTAAAGGTCCGGTCGCACGGTGCACAGTACAACCGGCCTGAGGAGTTGTAGGTGTGTAGGATGGCTTGGGTCGCGATTTTGTACTCTGGCGTTTTGCATCCCTGTCTTGCACTCGTGTGCGCACGTGTCCCAGCATTAATTACATAATAATTGTAACTAGCCGTATTTACGTTTGCCATTTATAGTGAAAAATTCGATTTGATTACTTTTTTTTCATTCATCATCATCACCATTAACCATTAACGTTTGTCTTCCCACTGCAGGACCTTCTCCACCGGTCCTCCACCTTCCGCATGCAACGATTTTCCGCTGTTCATACCGTCTTATACAACAGATGCTTTCGTTTGGAAAACCCCTAATCATCATTGTGCCTAAATTAATCAATTTCCTTCAATCAATACAGTTTTAATTCAGTATTTAAGAGTTGTTAGTATAGCACAGAGAAACCGGGTCGCTAGTTACACAAAAACTTAAAAAGGAAAATTTTAAACATCATAGAAAATTTTCTATAAAAAGTTATACGATTTAGCCTTGGTCTAACAAAGTCCTATGCTAATCGCATTTCTATGCAATAAAAAGCGACCCCTAGCGTGTTTCCATGAACAATATTAATTTTTATGCATATGCGTTTTACAAATTGTGTTTAAACAGAACAATTCATGTTTTTAACATTATAATATTTTAGTAGAATCATAAGCTCATAACTACTGAAGCGTAGAGTATAGAATAACAGAGGTAGCAAATATACAGCATTTTAACACCAATCAAAACAGTGCTCGGCCAATATCTAATCTACGGTGCACACATCAATCCTCGAGCTTATTTACAGTAAAAGCTCATGCCTAATATTTTACAAAATCCACGAAACTGTAGTCAAAGTTGAGTCTAGACTTGGCTTTGATTTTGGTAGGCTTTTAATGTTTTTCGTTTGTTCAACACAGATACTACATATTAGTAGATTATTTAATTAAAAAAACATATAAATCGATTTTTTTTTAAATACCAAAACTTTTTTTTTTGTAAAATATTAGTAGATTTTTGTTAATTTACTAATATTTTTTGTAACCATTCCTGGTAAGCTTGAAAAAGCTTTTGCTAGGATATGGTCCACGACAATAGTCGAATGGGGGTTACGAACCAACGACCGCTGGCTCGGTCGTCCGTACCTATAACCAGTAAGCTATTGGCGTTTCAATGCATTACAATATTAAAATAAATTAGAAGAGATATAGAAAAGGAAGTTATCGATCAAACATACTAATGCGATAGAAAGGTACAACAACACTGGCATGCTCAAACATACCTCCGCGTTGACTGCGCCACCCGTTGACTTTCTCAATAAGGCCAGCTGATTTGCTACCTCTATTAATTCGCTGCTCTGTGGATTACAACTTTGGAATTATTGGTCTATCTAAAATTTAATACTCTATGGACTACATTTAGAAATAGTGTTCTTTGAAATATCTTAAATATTAAAACTTCATTCTTAGAATATCTTGTTTGATTATTTTCCATCGTTTTAACATTCTCTGATGTTGCTAACTGAGTTAGCCTCTAAAGTCCTCATTAACAGTATGAAAGTATTGAAATTTATCATCCAAAGTCATAGCTTCATATAGAATTTCTTTCATAAACAATCCCCTCAAAGGCTGGTACATCGATACACTGCGCGCAAACATTTGTTCGTTAGTGCTCAAACTGGCAACGGCTCGTCTAAACGTAAACTTATTTTAAACCTTATCACAACAAGATAAGGTTCAATGTATTTACACCGATGTGCAGTCAATCGCTCTCTATTGACACCTGAACGGAAGCAAGAACAATGAACCGTGTTATTCTGTTCAAAGGGAAATAAATAATGAAATAGCAGAACAGATTTTGTTTTGTTTTTGTACAAAAGAAATATATTTAATCTGTGATAAAAGACAAAGTTGACTTTTCCTCTATGGAGTGTTTGGTTAATTTATTTCATTTAAATGATTACTTCTTAGTAACATAAATGCGAAAGTTTTGATGGATCACCATCAGATAGGCCTCCATACATCAACAGGATGTTCAATCTTCGACCACCTTCATCTAGGATACTCCCGCAAACTTGAACCAGATAAACGGCCCATCTTCCCGAGGCCTACACATTGTTATGGGGTAACTCAAAAACTTAATAGATCTGCATGAAATTCGGACACAGGAATAGAATACGAAAGCTAGTACGTATGAGTTGTGACAGTTTACATTTTACGAAAAACGGGTCACTGTTTGAGATGAGCAACGGGCAGCAGACACGCTATAGTAACAAACCCACTCAATCTAAAGAAGAGCCCCCGATGAGCTCGAAACTAGCCGCCTATACACCTATTTCACACGTAAATTAAGTCATTTTAATAAGTAATAAAACTTTTACGTTGACGTTAAAACATCAAATGTCTGTAAATAGTTTGATAACAAAGCTAGGGAACATTTCCCTTTGTATATTTAATGAACAAGGGTCCTTATAAAGCTAGAGAGTGGACGTATTGAGTACGTCGCACTGTACCGGTCAACAGGACAGAGTCAACATTTGTGTATAGACAAGCGCTCTTTGTGAACTCGCAAAATAAATTAGTTAATTGGAACGGATGGATGTGGTCGGGGAATACCCTACGATGACTACGGATACAAGTGGATTTGAATTTAAATAAACGTATTACTATAACGTAGAAGTATAGTGTATTTTGAAAAGTTACTAATGTATGTTTTCCAATAAATTACTTTTATATGTTGGGTGGTTTCCTTCTCTATATATAGAGTATCAGTAGTATTATATATTGTATAGGTCTAAGTTTTATAATTATGCCAGAACGGTTTACGATACTGTCGACTACCGAGATTAGAATCCTGGACCACGTGATTGGAAATCCCCAACCACTGGGCTATTAGCGGTTTGCTTTATAGTTTCGGAGTGTATATAACTCAAGTTATAGATAAAAATAACAATGTTTTTTTTTATAATTCAAATAACAAATCTGTGTTTCAACTTTGCGTAGACTTTATAACCGTTTCGCTCGTAGGATCGGCACGAACCTCTAAGTAAACGTAGACAATTATTGCACTAAATATTTTGCCTTTTATTTGATCATAAGTATTTTATATTTTGACATTATTTAAAAATAATACAATCCAATTTAAGAGGCAAACAAATCGTACAACAAAATAAAGCCTCGAAAAATTTGATTGGTCCCTCGGAACATCAAAGGGCCGGATCGTCAATACACTCAGGGTGAAGCGGCTTTCGTAGCTCGTAGCTCGTAGCACGTAGCACGTACCGCTACACCGTAGCTCGTAGCTGCGCTCTTGCAATACACACCATAGAATTGCAAGCAATTTTGTAGTGTTTACTATCTACATGTACTTTTTAAGCCATGATATAAATAATAATCGTCATGTAATTTTACACATTGTCATGACTATAAAGGAACTTTTATCTCAAATTAACTGAAAGCATCTTCATCACCTGAGCCTCTTCCTTTTAGTCAATAACTGTTTCATTTATACATTTTTTTGCTAAATATTGTAAATGTGTATTTTTTTGTTTCCTAGTTAATAAACTATATTTTTTATATGGAAAAGCGGTAGAGCCTGCAATAATGTCTGTAGAACGAATAGCCAGGCAGAGTACAACACCATGTCAGAGAAGACTGGCATCAAGTGGAAAAGATTTTTTTTTTCCAGGAAAGAACGAAAAGTACAATATATAAAAGTGTTTAAATTAATTAAAGCGCCAATAACATAATGTTTATGGGTACGCACTACCGACCTTGAGGTCGCCGGTTCGAATCCTACCATTCGACTACTGTGGTGAGCCATTCCTAACACAAGCTTTTTCAAGCTTAATTGGAATGGTTACAAGAAATATTAGCAAATTATCAAAAATCTACTAATATTTTATCAAAAAAAAAAGTATCAAAAATCTGTATAACCCCCGCGACTTTGACTGAGCCGGATTAAAAAAAAAAACAACAAAAAAACCATGCACTATTCCAGACGGTGTACCTCTGTATCAAATTTTATCCATACCTATTTATCGGTTTTGAAGTTTCCTGTCCTATAAACTTACACATCTGTAATACTAGTAAGTTTGGTTGTAATGAAACATTTGAGTAACTCTTGGAAGTTCGTCAAAGCGGCCGTAGCGGCGAGAGCGATGTACAAACATTTGCGCCCCCTGACGGACACAAGGCTTACTCTCTTTGTGAGCCCGTTCACATGTCGCTACTTACCCTATCTTACGTCAATTTTAGTTGACAAAAACAATATTGTCAACTAACTATTGGTGTTTTTAAATTGGATTAGTCTTGTCTGTTTCTTATAAAATGTCTTTTTACTAAAATATCGATGTTTTTTCAGGTAAAGGTCACAATACGACCGCTAATCCCGGATAAATATCCCGCTGCGACGCGAAACTTAAAAAGGACACGTATTGGCAAACGATTGTAGCTTTTGTAAGTTGAGCTTTTATATCTTAATGCTATAAATAATATAAAATTAAAAACTTATATTCCTACCAGTTATAGGAAAATTTGACGATCACAATGCAAATGCGGCCGCGGACCGATCGTCGTGGCGATCTTTGTGATGATGATGGTGATGATAATGATGATGAAGATGATAAATGCAAATAAAAAGCATTAATGCTATTATTATGTATATCTTTGGATGGATATACATGTTAGAATATATCTTCAGAATAGCTGCATTAGACTGGATAAAATTTGTATTATAGTATTAAAAAGTAATATATATAGTATTAAAGAACGTATAGCCTAGAAAGCATTTTTTTTAATTCTCCACGGACAAAGTCACGGTCGATGATTAATTTTAAAATTCATCTTTAAAAAAAATACGAATACTTAAATAGCAATTTAATAAAACAGTTGTTTGCGCGTTCATTAATTATGAAGGATCGAAACACGTAAAATCTTATTACATTAACTTTTTATAAATAGAAAGCTCGCTCTCAAAGTTTGCGCAATATTCCGAACTCCTTTGCCCTTTCAACCGCTAACTTCGACCTTTAACACGTACCCTGCGAAACGAGGCCTAAATCATCCCAAATACGACTTACCTGTGATGCGGCAAGGAAAAACGTGTACTTCTCTATGGTGAGAAGGCCATAACTTTAAATGAGGTGAGGTCTAAAAGACCGCGTGTCAAATTAACGTGTAGTAATGGCGCGGGTCGATAATATCTCGTACCGCAGGGACGGAGTACATAAAAATTGCTGCCGCAGCGAACGTGTTAAAGATATATGTCCACACAAATAGGCCTATATATAAATTATGAACACAACTTTGAAATCTGTGTAACATTTTTTTTTCTTACAAAAATTTTAGCAAATTTTTTGATAACTTACTAATATTTCTTGTACCATAGCAACTAAGCTAAACTTGTGCTACGATATGGTTTACGATAGTCGAATGGCGGAATTCGAACACTGGACTACGTGATCGGAAATCTGTACCTTCGACCATTTGGCTATTAGTGCTAATATACAATATTGTTTATCAAACATACATTTTCCATATACATGTATTGTCTACACTAAAATGGGTATAGGAGAGAAAACTGATTACGGAAATATGTATGTTCTTTCTTGCATCCCCTTCCCTGTCAATTCCCATTCCAAAGCCTTATAAGAACAGGGTAGGAAGAGACGTATAATTTATCCTGGGGTATTTTAAAACATCACATTAATTTTCTAAGTAATACTTCGCTAAGACACTCCAGGGATAGTGTCCAACTAAAGTTAATAAGAAAAAAAATTGTTATTGTTAATTTCCAAGGCATTGCGCGGTAAGCCTATTACAAGTTTACTTAATCCCGAAGTGGGCGTCAACTTAAGATTAAATCTAACTTTAAGTTGATTTAAGTTTGACGATCTCCGGCGATGTAAATTGTTTTCCGTCGCTGCGACGGTTTTGTTTTTGGACTTGATTTACTTATGTTTTACTTTGTTGATTGTTTCTGAAATTTACAAGACTGTTTACAAACTGTAAAACAACTAATACATTTGACATTTATCCGTCGTCGCTGTCAGCGGTGACTCCACCTGAACAACTCTCGAATGTATCGAAGTCGGTACCGACACGGTTTATAAGAGCACACGAAAAAACCTGATATAGTGTAACATAGGATGACAGTTGTGTGTTAACTACTTGCTTATTATGTGTTTCCACTGAGAACTCTAGTATCGAAACATATTGATGTCTCTGTCTTTACAAAGAAAATGTAAAGGATGGCAGTTTATATAGTGCAAGATTATCTAAACCGGTTCAAGAAACTAAACTATTCTAAAAACTATAACTAAAAAACTGCTTAACTCACGTAGATCGGTATAGGTACCGACTAGTTTCGGACACGCCGGGGATCCTTCACGTTAGCGTTCAGTTTCGTTTCTATCCATTTCGCGTTCAGTAACACGGGGACAGTGTTGAAGATAACATCGTGGACATTGTCAGTGTGTTTTGCGCTCCTGGTCACAACAACACTGCTTCAGTATCAAGCTCGTCGTCGCCGGTACACAGTGACCAGCGCGCCCACCGCACCCTCCGCCCTGTCAAGTCGTGCGTTGCGAGCGCAGGCTGGCTGTGCCAGGCGGGCCGCTACCGCGAGTACAGCCTTATAGTTCACTTAGTCTGATGAAGGCCCTCCGGTGGGTCCGAAACTAGTCGGTACCGACACCGATCTATGTGAGTTAAGCCGTTTTATTAGTAGTTTGGTTCAAGAAACATTAAATAATCTCTTTAGCGTAGATTTTGTTTGATGTCCACACTAAGGGACTCCCTCAGTACGCTTAACTGCTAAGTTTTATATTATATAGGGCTTTGTTAAGCTTTTGATTATTAAATATTTGAAGATTTAAGTATGAAAAATGTATTTAGAAAAATTTTACTAACATTTAAAATTAAACATGGCGTCAGTAGAAAATTAAAATGCTCGACTGCGTGGAGCATAGTGCAAGACGAACGATAATCCCTTGGATGAACTTAGCGCTGGAGGAAAGCGACCGCAGCGCTGTAGGATTTACTTTCCTTTTACTTCGCTTAGACGACAATTAGAACAGCGCTTTAAGATCACGGATTATTTTTTATAATCATAATATAATCCGAATTGTAATGCTTGAGTGTTTTTTTTTATCTTACAAATATTTGTGGCAGCACACCTAGGAATTAGTAAGCTAACCTAACTAAAAATAGTAAACTAGTAGCCTTTGATAAATTTCAAATAACTTGAATAATCGGATCGATGTCAAAGATTGAATGTACATTGCAGTGATTGTCCTGAGAGCAACAATTAATTATAGAAGTGTTCACATCAAATATTTTTTCATCATCATCAGCCTAAGGTTCAGTGCTAAACATAGGTCTCGAAAAAAATAAGTAAAATTAAATAACCCTTACATTATTATTTATTTCTTTTATTGTTACTAGGTCTTTGCTAATTTACATATATTTTTGGTACATCTTCTGGTAAGTCCGATAAAGCTTTTGTTAGGATATAGTTTACAATAGTCGAATAGTGGGATTCGACACGACCATTAAATCGGTAGCCCTTAAACATTATGCTATTGGCGTTACAAAGTTTTAGTTATACAAAACTTGCAATTAAATATCACACATTCGTATGTATTTAGTGTTAACAGTGTTAGCTGCAAGCTGCAACAATGTGCAGCGTGACGTCACCTTTCACTAGCAGGAAGCTGAATCTTACAGGAATCTCAGCGCACTGCAGGGAACTAACAAAGCTGGGAGAATCTCATCATTTGCACAAGATTGTCTTACACAAATGCTACGTTAATTAATATTATAATGTTAAATATATTTACTGCATTCAGATACATTAGTCGTCGCTTAGTGGACATTTAATATATTTACTACGGACTCTGAGTGCGGAAGTTAGGATTTCAATTTTAGACTGAATAACAACTAGACGATATTTCCAAACAAATACGACTTAGGGTCCTACACGAAACGAACGTACTCTCCCAAAGGCAACGCATCTGTGGTTTCTTTTGTATTGCAGATATCTGGGCGTCGATGACCCCACCGCTTGTTATTTTTAATGTTTTGAAGCGCCAATAGCCAAGTGGTTAAGGGTACGGACTACCGATCTAGCGGTCGTGGGTTCGAATCCTGTCGATGATCGCTCTTGTGATCCCGCCGCCCGTTTGCCCCCTTCTCGTATAAAACAAAAACGGAGGACGACGGAAGTCGTGGATGGATTGTGTGAAAAAAGGTATGGGTAAGAGATGTATGGCGTACTCTGATGTCACTACTTACGTAAAAAGACAGGCTGATGATAACTTCTTTTAGAAGATACATAGAAGATATAGTGATACTTTTGGACACTGACAGGGGGCGCTAGTCAAATATCATATTTTAGTTTGAACTATATCCACCGGGTGTCAGTTTAAAATTTGTCATTGTACAAGAGAAACAAAGATCTGTGAAATTGAAATTTAATTCGGTATTTGTATGTTGACCTGGTTCCTATTTGCCGAGGTAATATTTGATTGGTGCCGCGCACAGCCTGTATACGATTGATGAAATACAGGCTAAAAGCTTTGCTTGCGGACTGACGCCTTGCTGAAATTCAGATGTCATTCTGCGTGTAACGTCTGACGTAACTGGGTATCGACCTGCATGCAATAAATTGTACACAGTCGAATTCAAAAGAAACAAGAAATTGTAACACAGATATGTTTATGTAATTAATTTAAACACAGAAACGTTTAAAAATAAATGCACAGATAAAAAAAATACTTTGTCATATGCGTATATATAATTTCTTATTTCCAATGAATTCGACATAAAATAAAGTGAAAGGATTTTGTTCTGGCGACTTTTATGCTTGTTTTAACTTTGTAACAAGATAAAAGTTAGCTGTAACGTTTTAAAGAATGTTTGATAAACTACTTACTGTAGCGAATTTCAAAGGAACTGTTTTATAAGTAAGTTTAATTAAAAAGTTTTTCTTTTAAAAGAGAAAAGCTTTATATTTTATAAAATATTATAAATTTTCATTTGATTTTCTTAATGTCTCAGTCGAACAATCGATTTATTACAATAATTAACAAAAACTAATAACAGTGGGTGTTCACCGGCAAAAATATGCATTTAGTTACTTCGTTCTATTAAAAAAAACACAACAGTACCTTTTGTATAGCTATGCGACAGTAGAACCCCACAAATTGAGTTTAGTGTAATTTGAAGAATATATTTAATTAAATGAATTAAATATGTTCTACTTTTAACTACTTAAATTACTAAAACTACGTCAAACTCGAATATTTTAATTAATAAACACCTTAAATATAACTGTGTAGTCAGAGCTTATCATCATCATCATATCAGCCATGACGCCACCTGCTGGGTGGAGGCGTCCTCCGAAAATTGCCTCGGCCGCCCTATATATTATACAGCTTATATTGTAGCAACGTTTTATCAAACGGTTAAACACCTTTCAAAAAACGTTAACAGATTTTTGTTAATTTACTAATATTTCTTTTCCCACTGCAACTATGCTAAGCTTGTGCTAGGATATGGTTTACAATAGTTGCGGGATTCGAACTCTCGACCACGGGATCGGCAATCCGTACCTTTAACAGGCTATTGACACTTTTAACTGAATATTCGAACTGAAGGTTTAGCGGGTTATGAATTGAAATAAAGCCTTTTGAATATTTACCTGTTCGGTGCTATGTTGAAACGTACACTTGTAAAGCAAGAAGCTTTTATAACATAAACTAATAGAGATAAGAAAAGCCTTTGTTGCCTTCATATAAATCCGAAGCACCTAAGATATATTTCCACATAGTATATGTCGGAAGCTCCGCTGATAGAACAAAGGATTATGTTTGCACATTCTCTTCAAGGACTTACAAAATTTAATACAAAGCAGACTTTGGCTTAGACTAAGACTTGAGATCACATAAAAAACTGACATTTTAAATACTAAAATTATATTACAGAAAACCCACGACACATAAGCGGCAATAGCCTAGTGGTTAAAGGTACTGATTTGTGATCACGTTATAGTTAGTTTGAATCCCGCCATTCGAATATTGTCATATCCTAGCACAAGCCTTGACCTTCATTGGAGTGGTAAAATTAATTAAATTATTAGGAAGATTAATAAATTAACAAAAAATAATATTAACAAAATTATTAAATAAAAAAATCTGCTAATATTTTAATAAAATAGTTCACGCTCGTTAGTCGCTGGGGTAAGCAGAGATTAAGAACTTCTGTTTGTCGCGGCACACCTCTTTTGCGACTTCAATTTTTTGCAGTTGTTCAGTGATAGACAGGGACTCGGAGCCTACCCGAGTTAGTTGAGTTGGCTTTACTAGCTCGCTCACTTGCGGGTCGACTTCACACATCTTTGAATTTCGTACCGGATAAGTGTAGCATTACGATGTTACCCTTCATCGTAAGAACGTCGTATAAATTTATGTACTTAATTAGAAAAACATGTATGTACAAAGAAGTACTCGGGAACTACCCAGCTCAGCTCATCCAGTGCCGTAGGTCGCTAATACGCGCCAGACCCGTGTCAACACAGATAATATTTAAATTGTTGTTTATTCGATACTGTGTGTCACACGGAGCTACACTCTCTAGATGTGACAAATTTATTTAAATAATCTATTCATCACGTCCACGGTAACGGTGATGTTCAAACACTCCCTATTTTCCGTGGACCTCGTTGGGTTAATTTAGATGCCTCTAGGCAACCCTATTTTAATCTCTTTATTTTTTTTTATTGCAATAGTTTTGTGTCCTCTTAAAAGTCTATTAGCTAGGTCATTAGGGGAGACTAGAGTCTGTGGGGTCGTATATGAACCGAGGTCAAAACACATCTAGTCGCGAAGTATATCCGGGAGTGATTATTATGCGAAACCACGTATAACCTCTAAAACTGCTTAGTATCTTTCACGAGAGACGCCTGAGGATATTTTTATGCAGGTTTATGTACGAAACATGCGAACACGACGGATCGGAGCTTTGGAGTTTTTGTAACTAAAAGCTTTTATGTAGAAACGTGAGCTTATTTAAAATTGAAACCTCCTTATATGAAACGCGTTAAACAAAACAAATTACACGATACAGAATAATTGTCAAATGACCACGCCAGCTAAATATCATTCTTATAACGTTCCCGTAATACAAATATAAGACTTCTGCAAAGAAGATTATAATATAATCAGTTTGGGAAGAACTCGATTTATAAAAACGCCATCTATTGGCAAGTTATAGTATACTAAACTTCATTCAGATCCAAGAAGTTGTCGAGTTACATGCTAGCAAACATACAAACAATCACCACGATGACAGGAAATAAATGTCTGAAACAAAGCAAAGGTTTATTAATAGAATAAATTAATTCTCATACATTTTCTATACTAGATTACGTTTCAATTTTCTCATTTATATCTGTTTGTAGAGATGAACATCCAATTATGTATCGATAATTAGACAAACAAGATTATTTGACGATATATGTAGGCTAGATCTGCACATTACCGTATTACATTATTCTATTGATTAGAAATTACACTATAATAGGTCGCCTATTGGTCGAAATTCTTCCATAATTAATAATCATCCATATTTTTATTTCATGCTTGATTATAACTATATGAAGCGTCCGTTCACGTTTTTTATAAAGTATAGTTGTCGCTTCCCCTATTAACTTTATAATGATCATCATTACCCAGCCCTGCACCACGCAGTGACGTCACAGTATGTACTCCATACATGTATCAGTCGTCTATCTGAATCCTTACGTATATCCTCTTTCATACAATCCATCCACACCTTCGGTCTTCCTCTATCTTTAATATTATGATATTTTAGTTGTACATAATATGGAAGTGTGCATTTCCGGACTACGTTTAGAAAAGAGATTTGTCTGTTTGTTTGTTCCGAGTAAACTCAAAAGCTACATAACTGATTTATAAAAATTCTTCACTTGTTGATAGGTCTTTTAACTGTTAAAAACTTAGGCTATATGTTTATTCAATAAACACGAAAGAAGTAGCTGTTTGGTGCAAGTGATGGATGTTTTTGTTGTATGTAAACAAGCGTGAGGTAGTGCGAGTTTTATAAAGCTCACAAGGCTCAGTTTGGGCTCGCGCCAACAAGATAATAGAGATCTATACACGCCAATCTGACGTACGCGGACCTCACTAAGAATCTCATAGAGCGGACATACGATATCCCCTATAACTAATTTATACTACTTATAAGAACGCCTTAAATCACACGTGAGTTAAGCCGTTTTTATAAGTAGTAAAGTGAAATATTTCACGATAGTTTTAATAATTTAAGAACTAATTTATCTTAAATTCGTTACACAACTTTCCAGTAAAAATAATTATAACTGTCCAGTTAAAATATTCATATCATGCCATATCCAGTAGCGGGCAAAGACTGACGATGGTGTAAAGTGGAGCTGTACAGTTAGAAATTACTTTCAAAGTTTTTCAGTTTTTAAAGTTTTTTTTTCAAAATTGTAAGTATATATTGAACTGTACAGTTGTCAGTCTAACTTACTAAAGCACAGTTTTAATTGTTTAGTTAAAACCGAAAATATGTAACTGACTTTATAGTAAATTTAGTATTTTAGGCTAACGTAAAAACGTTAAGTTTTCTGAAAGTTTATATTTCCTGGAACATAAAACTTCTCCAATTAGCCAGGACTGTTAACTGTGTTTATTTGATTGTCTGAACGTCTAGTAATGTAGTTTGTTTCTACTTATATCCAAAAAGGTTATTGTGAAACTCATTAGTTGTCGCATGAGATTTCCTCGCACGTCTCTTCGCACTATTTCTAACTCTGTGTTACACTGTCTCATGGAAACTTGCCAATATCGAAAACAATGGCCGTGGCCGTTTGATAAACTCTGCCTATACCATATTGCAATACCTCCGCGTTGCTAATGCTGCGACGGACCGACAGACCGGTGTATTAATGGACCCATATCCAGTACGGTTTTAACACTGTAGCCAAATTGAGAGATTGCCGGACGGATTTGCTTTATAGATAAGGTTGACATGTGTGTTCTTGACGATCTATAGATAGACCAACTAACGTTTGACTTACTTATGTCTTTAGTTACAACGGTCTAACGATCTAGTGGTCGTGGGTTCGAATCCTACCATTCGATTATTGTCGTGAATCATATCCTAACATAAGTTTTTTCAAGCTTACCAGGACTGGTTAGAAATATTAGTAATTTAACCAAAGTCTACTGATATTTAACAATTGATATATATATTCGAATTTCGAACAACAAACCAATTAAATAGATATTCCAACCAATTAATAGATAATGATCTATTAAATAGATATTAGAAAATGTTAAACGAGACAAAAAGGTCTACTAACTAAAGCGACATCTGACGGATCTTTATGGCGAAAATTTTAAATGTTGACATTTCATAATTTCCGGTACAGACCGGAAGCGGTTGTACTTCGTCAGCAACGAGATTGTGATAGTCTTGAAGATAACAAAGGCTCGATTTAATTCCCTTATAAAATACAAAAGGTATTTTGTAATATTTGTTAAAAGGGTTCCGTAATTAATTCATTTAAAGCCTGAGAAGGCTGATCGTTGATCTATAGACAGGTAGGTAATGTGCGGACGTGTGTGTATTTGTATGTATGGTAATAACTTGACTGACGTAAAACATATAATAAACAAATGACAGGTCACTCTTTAAAATCGGTTTAGACTTACAGAACACGCACACTTGAAACATGACGTAAGTGTACAGTCTGGTCGTACTAAATGAATCATTCAAATGCTTCATAGCAAAGTTAAAAATGCATTTTAAATCTTTATTTTAATTTTGATATGGAATTATAAAAAGTCTAATCTGCAGGGATCTCTGAAATCCTTTCATAGATCAAAGCACTCAGAATCGGACGTCGGCTTAATGAATCGTCGACAAAGAGATCGTGACGTCGCCGCGCCGGAGTCGTGACCCTGTCGTCCCGGATCGTTGGATAACCAGTTATCTCAGATATCTTACTTAATTTCAATAATAGTTTAACCATTCATATTGCACAAGAAGGTTGAAGATTAATTATAAATAAAAAAAAACAATTGATATGAAATTTACGTGAATACACTCTGGAACGTTCCAGAATGTAGACCTCACCAGCTCAATGTACGTCCCCACTGAGTGGCTCAAGACCTACCGTAGTGGTGACTAGACCATATTCAACGCTGACCCAGTGCATTGACTTCACACATATCTTTGAATTTCAGACATATATGTGCAGGCATCACGATGTTTTAATTCGTCGTATGAGCTTCGGATAATGTACATATGAATTTAGTAATTCGAAAAACACATTGGTAGAGCGTCGCAGTTGTTAATGACATACGTCCATTGAATATACGCGTAGGCAATTAAAGATAAAAGACAATAGTTCTCACAAGACACCGTTGTTGTAACTGTTACTTATGGTTTGTAACAGACGGTAAATGATTACAACGGGACACATCTTTAGTACAGACATACAGGTCTTCATCCCTAAGTCAATGTACCGATTTCGAATAAAAGATTTGAATCATCGTTCGGCTTGCACAGCAAACGAGTGGATGAAGTTGCTGGCGTTAGTGTTTATAAGTACGACGTGAGTGCATTCAAGGGTTTTTTTTAATTTGGAACAACTTACAGCTAGCTAACAAAATAAAAGTAAAAATTAATAAAACAAAAGGCTATTTACAAGTTGTCACATAGGTTTGGGTAATCGTTTACAAAAGCGCGTACCATCTTTCGACCCCAACTCCGCATCAGGTGGGCGCTAATTTCAGCATCATCATCACCATCATCAGCCCACTGCAGTCCACTGCTGAACAAACACCTCCCTTACCGATTGCCACAAAAGGCAGTGCTAATATAGTCTTTATAAAAAGGGGGAAGTGAGGATATTTGGTTATTCTAGAGTGGCAGTATAATATAAAGGGCAATATTGCACCCTGTTAACAACACATGGAACCATCCATATAGAACTGGGTGTTTAGGGCAGATGATAAAATAGTTCTAAGGGTGACTAGATTTAGTTTTTTTTAAACCCTGTGTTTGTTTACCAAGTTCGATCAGGAAGTTCTCAATTCGTATTCATTTTTTTTTTATTTTGTCAATTCTTAGCGCTGCTCATCTTCGTAGGATTTTTTAACATCAAGACTATAATTAAAAATGTTGACAAAATATTAGAAATGAAATAAAAGAGGAAATAAAAAGGATAAAGAACAAATGTGTAATTTAAAAGAGATTGGTATATGATCATTGATATATGAGAGTCGTCGTTCTAGTTCAGCCGTTATGGTTCTAACATTGTTAGTGTACACACCAATTTCTCACACGTTAATTAAAAAAGAGACAGTAACAAATAGACATGCATTAGTTACAAAAAAAAGTAAAACAATACGTAACCACATTTCTCAACAACAACGTATTTTTATGACATAAATTATCCCATTAGACAAACGACTTTCAAACAAAAAATAAAATTATCTAGAAATATTGAATCGTTAAGCTACTGTCATAAATACACTATAGTTATAAACTGTCGAAATTCAAAATCGCTCGGTAAGATATCTTTTTATAATGAAGGCGAAGAAGGCGATGTGGGGATTTCTGGTATTTAATCAAGCGTGTTAGAGTAACATAGGGGAACCTTGTACCCTACTTCTAGAGTACTTGTATCACACATGAAACCATTAATTTAAAACCTAGTTTAGAACAACAGAACGCTTGTTTAAGTCCCAACATCCCCGTCTTGCCTGCGCAGTTACATTGTAGAATAAAACAGTTTAAAATGTCAATCGAAGGTTTTTCCATAAAAATGATCTAATATCGAGAACAATCATTGCCAAGTATCGCCTTAGCCTACATTAAACAAATCACTTTTTAATAATCTATAATCACTTTAAATACTTCGTGTCGTCACTTTTTATATAACATTTAAATTTGAATTGAAAATTAGATCGACATCTGCCTCTCATTATACCACTTATGGAGAGTCTGTGCTACAGATTGCCATCCTTGGGCACTCCCTTCTTAATGATTTCATCTTTCGCCCAATCTATCTCCTAGACCTAACTTTAGAGGATGTTTACCAAGAAGGTTTTAGTGGGAAATATAGCTATAGCGACACCTACTAGGTATATTTACTTACATATACACATACTTTCAGACTTCCTCTAATATATTCTTTTCGTATTTCACCAACCAAATGACTATTAGAAGATAGCTCTAGAATTTGATATATGAAGTACAAAGTTTGGAAGAACGCGCAGGTTACTAATTATGGATTGTAATACGCGGACGGAGTCATTGGACAGCCAGCTTTATATAATCAGTACTTAGGCAACTATTAAAATATTCAACTGAATAATAGATCATTTTCATTGTAATATAGTCACAAAATCACAACAATGTCACGATATTCAGTACCGGAAAAATGTCTTAAAATTTCCGAACTAGTTATTCGATAGTTACGAAACTTATAATAGGCAACTTTTAAAGAAGAAACGCAATAAATAAGTCCGCGGTGGACGCTTGTCGCCATTAAAAAACTAGCCATGGCGTTGTGAAGTTGCGCGCCATTTTAATTCGAAACTTTTTAAAAATCTCGGCCGTTTGACACTGCCAGTTCCGGGCGCGGCGTTCGGGAACTTGTGATATACTTTTAAATATTAGTGATTTATGCATGGTTATGTGAGATACTTTAAATATTTTTATTTATTCCTCGTTTATAATTGAAAATTAAGTAAGTATTACACTATTTCATACAACATTTTTTTTTTATTTACGCCTCTACAGACTCGCCGTCCGAACTCTTTCTTGCTCTGGTTTATTATTAGTTCTGACTTCCTGAATTTAATATATATCATACAACTATGTAACATAACATAATATATTCATACATTACAATAACCAGGTTAAGCTTAATGCGATGTCGGCACCGACTAGTTTCGAGACCATCTTGTGCTCTTCAGGGTGAGTGGGATAGATAGTATATCACGATCGCCACCCCCCCACTTATTTCAAAGAGTAGATTAGTAAAATTTACGTAATTAGACTCATTCCTTGTCACGTTTAAAAATCTAGATTGGGTCAAAGTCAAACGCCTAATTAAATATACCTATCTCTATTTATTAAATTTCATTTTTGTAAGTGTAACTCTCCAAGCCAACGTTAAGCTATGTACACGAACTGTCAAAACTTAACTGACCCAAAACATCGCGTCCATTTATAATTGTTTAACAACAAACAAACAAACAAGACAGAATCAAAAGCCGGCGTTATCTAACACAAATTACGTTCATAAATCTCACAACGAACGAGTACAGCGACAAATCAAAATTCCACACCATATTTTCTATACGCCCCATATAGTGACGTGGCCATTATCAATAATAGAATATCGATAACTATTAATCTTAAATTAAATAGAATACTAAATTACAAAATTTTCTAAAGTCATTTTCCCTTCGAAGTGACGTCACAGTATGTACTCCATACATCTCTGTCAGTCCTGACATCTGAACTCACACTTTTACGCACATTTTTCAATCCATTGACACCTTCTTCGGTCTTCCTCGTCGTTTATAGCAATCGACATTCAAAAATCACTTCTTGTTTATGTCTATCGGCCGAGTACTAACCATGCATTTAACAATTTTACAGCATTTTAAGTGACAATAACACACTTCACCAAATTCCTATTAAATTTTAAGGTTAGCTTGTAAGCGCATATGTTTAATAATCGAGTCAGTATTCGGCAGTAAGACTATTGAATTAATTTGAGCTGAACAGTTAATATAAATGCTGAAAAACACTTCTAGTAAAATAGTGATTACGGTTAAGGCTATACGGTCTTGAATAGTAGGTTGAGAATTGGTTTGATCATAACGTTCTCCTACTAGTCGATATAGATTGGTGAATTACTTAAACTAATTCTGACTGTCTGGAGGTATAAATCTAAAAGGACAAGATGTTTGTAGAAACCAATATCCTGTTTATAAAGACTACGGTTGGAATGTACATCCGAAAATTAGCTTTAATAGAAGCTAAGATGGGTTGAAATAGCGCGTTTGTTTTTAATAGTCGTACTAAAATTAAATATCCTTTTTAGTATTTTTGAATTCTGTACGTGACAATCAATATTGTGTTACTATGCTAAGGCCAGATCAATAAAAAACCATCTGAATAATAGTAAAATGGAATCTTAATTTAATAATTAACAGTACAATTTACCTTGTTATTCATCGTTTACTGTTTTTCCTTTATTTAATGTCTTATTAAAAAGTCATTGTACTGTAATTTTTTTTTTAATTATCGATGTTTCAACGGATCCGTCACTATTCTATAAAATGCAAATCCCGCCGTATTCACACGCGAGCGCGGCAAAACAATGACGTTGCCATGACAACGGGCAATATGGCCGCCGCTATCTGTGACAGGCGCGTTCACACAGAAGACAATGATGCAATCAAGATAGCAAATATTGCGTGTGTTGTTTGTGCTTTTTTTAAACGTTTAATTTTACGGCCATTGATTCTGTTAATTATATTTTTCAATATTTGTTCTCCAAACTTTTATCTCTTAACTATTTTCGAGATGTTACTTATAGTTTTATTGAACACAGGACTGCTACTATCTTCGTCAACTTACCCCTCTACCTAACACCCGGTGTTCCATGAACCTCAAGATCCATCTAGACCACATACATGATCACTGAGTTATGTTGTCATATTGTGAAATAAGGTTTCACTGTTTTTACACTTGCTTTCCAAACTCCTCGATATCATAAACATATTTTTTCAGTGAAAAAATATTTTCTATTCTCTACCTTTCGTAAAAAAAAAACAAATTGCATCTTAACTTTGCATGATACCAATATGACAGGCTTACGTTTGACTTGAGTGAATATTCTTTTATTAATCCATTCGTTAGGGTTCAGACGTACGCGAAACAAACAGCTCGCACAAGTAAAATATTACATTGAAATTGAATCATGTTGGATGTCCCGGGGGAACACACATAAATATATTTTGCGAATAAAGATGCAGACACATTGAGATTTCTAAGTTCAAATTCTTGTTACGTGGTCGTCAGCAACTAAATGTCCCCACCAAGACTTTCTTAAACTAGAATATTATTTTTGTAATTAAGAATATGAGTAATTTATTGTTAACTCACTAATAATTCTTGTACATCCAACTAACCAAGTCAAGGTGGACCGACGACTTAGTGCGGACGGCAGGAAGTCGTTGGATGGAAATGTCACCGAATAAAATATCGCGCAAAATAAATACACCGGCAGGTTATTAATCGTTTTTATCACGGATTAACGCATTGAATTAATGAAATTATAA
>JAODUI010000020.1:366449-408699 GCA_027563995.1 Papilio gigon | reverse complement strand
CAGACGAAGACTACGTTGCCTTCAATTTACGATATTTTATATCAAAACACTCCACAGACAACTGTAAGGCCGGTCCCAGTCTACGATTATGAGGTACATATAATCTTGAGTATCTTTTTTTGTCGTAATTACTAACCCTGTAATTTGTTTGAGTCAATTTTACTTTGTTTTTAACACGTTTACTGCGAAACGAGGTCTAAATCATCCCTAATGCAACTTCACTGTGGTGCGGCAAGGAGAAACGTTTTCCGTGGTGCGAAGGTGAATAACTTTGTTAAAGGAGGTGGGGTGTAATGGACCGCGTGTCGCTGTAACGTCTAGTAACGGAGCGGGTCGATAACACCTCGTACCGTAGGAACGGAAAATACGTAAAAATTGGTGCCGCCGCGAACATTTTAATAGTTAAAATGTTGTATTGTATACTATTGGTATAACATCTCATTAGGAAGTATTCTGTTAGGCTTTTATATTTCTTGTGAATAAATAAATTAATTAAAAAAATGTATATATTACGTATTAAAGTGAGTTTTCACTGGCTGCGGTAAAAAACACGTAAAACAACAGACGATCATACACTGCCAACGTTAACTGAACCTAGTGGCCATGATTTAAACTAAATTATTACCTCACTAGCGCCCTCTATCAATGTCAAAAAGTGACACAAGATCCTAACTAGCAACAGCCACAGTAACGCGTCTTATATTTTTATAAAATGAAACAATCGACGTAATTGTACATTTTTAATATGTTATTTACTCATATTTACATGTTTCCAGACGAAAATACATAGAAATGAAAACAACAACGACATCACTAAAGAAAATAATTTAGAAAATGAGAAGGTTCGTAATTTCTTCTATATAAAAATACATAAAAAAAACTAATTGTTGGTATCGGTTGGTATTTATTTATATAATTTTAAATTACTTTTAAATCTAAAAAACCACAGCGTTAACCCGTCCCTTTCCCTACGGAGGGTCGGTACAGTATGTACTACTCTTCCATACATCTCTACCAGCTCATATCTGAACTCACAACATCCTAACGCTTGTCCTCATTCACACAATGCTCTACTTACAAATGTCTTAAAACACAAATGTAACTTTATAAAGAGTCTACTTGTTTCAGGATAAAAGCTACGCGTTTTCCTACACGGTGAAAGATCAAAAAACAGGTGACGACTTCTCTCACTCCCAACGGCGCAGTGGCTCCGCTACCAACGGAGAATATCGTGTCAAACTTCCCGACGGACGGTTGCAGATTGTGTCTTACACAGCTGATGAAAACGGATACAAAGCTGATGTCAGATACGACGTAGATGCTAACAGTGTTGAATACGACAATCAAAACACGAAACTTAAAGACTACAATGGTTTTAAAGATGTTCCAGTAAGTGATTACGCAGCTCCAACTAAATTAGATTACAAGGATGTTTCAAATGAATATTACAATGACTATTCATCGGAATACAACAGTCAACATTACGAACCACATCAATCTAAATTTTCACTTCAATTCGATGATAAAAAAAATTATTTCAATAAATATTTTACATCAACAATTAAACCGAATTATCTCGAACTTGAAGATGTACTAACAAAAGCTTCGCCGAACGTGCAACCGACGTTTAATTATCAATCAAAAGACACTGAAGATGTTGTGTTAATAGGTAATAGACATGTATTTAAGAGTAATCCGTTAAACAGTATTAATTCGACTCCCAGAAATTATTTAGTTTCAACAATAGCTAGCCTGAGGGACAGAGTGTTGACCAAGCCTATATTGTCTGATAGTTTTATTAATAGAATTAATAAGTACTTATCTTTCAATTAATCGTAAAAAACTTCCCACACTCAAATAGTTTAATGGAAGAAATCGCTAAGTGTACTAAGATATGAAAACTAAGGGACTGTTTAAGTAAACGTTTTAATTACCTCACATGACTCGAATATTTTTTTATTTAAATTATTTCATTTCTTTGTGTCTACCCAGATATCTGTAGTAAGCAGGATTAATTATTTTAAGTTGTAATTTATTTGTATTAAAATCTATTGTAAATAATATTTGTTATTTTTATTACGTATATTATATTTAGCAATTTAAAATAAAACAATTTGAAGGTAATTTTTTTTAATATTATTTTTAATATTAAAATTTATAATATCGGGAGCTTAAAATCGAAGTAAGAAAACCGTTTCTTACGAACAGTACACTTTTAATTTACTACACATTTAAATAATTAAAACTTTCGTGAGACATTTCACTATACTACTTATAAAACGACCTAACTCACGTGGGTGTCCCTCGGACTAGTTTCGAGCCCACAGATATATTCTACATATTTTATGAATAAAAATATTTATCAAGTTCGAAAACAGATTAAAAAAGAGCAATAAATCTATGGTAACCATCGAGTCATCTTCCCGATGACATAGACAAAGTGATTCAGAAGTTTTTTTTTTTCTTCAAGAGAACACAAGTCTTGTTTATGGTCGATGTATTTGGGTCATCTCTTGTTAAAGGCTAGTTCGCCCGGACCATGACTTGCAACCTCTTTTATATCCCGAGTCTGCCTATTGGGGCCATCAAATATGCTTTGTAGATTTTATTCTAGTAAATGCAATACTGACCTTATTTTACAACAATTTCTTGAACTATCAATTACAAGCTGGAGAGAACTGCTTCTTTTATAAATGTTTTTTAATTGGTAGCTTCTGTGAGTGTAGTGTTTGATTTACCTTTATTTATTTATTTAAAAGATGGCAAACGAAGAAGCCCTCGGCCCCGCTGCGGGGACACAGGACCTTAAGTCAATTGAAGAATAAGCGAGTGCGGACTTGACTGTTGCAAATTTCGTTGTAATTTGTAGTTTTCATGGCTCCCTGTCGAGAATGATTCCGCGATATAATTTCTTTGTGCATTCAAGCTACAACTTATGTTGTATGATTGATTGTTGTCCGCCATTTTGTTCGACAGTCACAGGTGCGGACTTGGCCGGTTAGCCGGGACGATAAATCACTATTTCTTTATTAAAAAAAAAGAACATTTTCGAATATTCTAATATCTTCAAATTATAAAGAGGATTTAATTGAAAAAGTTTTTAATGTAAATTTCGGGATGGTTTTAATTAATTGTTGAAATTTAGTTATCGCTAAGGTTAAGCTAAATTTAATTAAGGCTATATTGGAGAATTTTATTTTAATTGGAACCGATGTAATTGTGTAACTGTACAGTTTTCAGTTTTACCTATATATGTAAAGTTTTTACTTTGCAGTTCGTCAGTTAGAACTGAAAGCTCATTAAGCTTCTTAATCTATCTTAAAAGCTCTTATTCATTTTAAAGCTTTTCAATTGTTTAACTTAATAATTATCACACAAAATGTGTACAAAATGAATTTGTCGTACACATTACAGAGTTCAAGTTGCAGTCACAGAAAATTGCTTCTGTATAGAGTTCCAGACTCCGGCTAAGATAAGGCTGTATAGTGTCGTACGGCCTGTCGATTATTACCCTCGTGCTAGTGATGCCCGTAACATCTTAAAAAAAAAACTTCGTACAGATGTAGTGAGATTTTTTTTTGCCTTCGAGAAAAATCGGATCTTCATCGGAAGTCTACGATACCCGAACTGTCAATGAATCATCATCATCAACAGCCCCTGTCTGCCCACAGGTGGACATAGGCCTTTCCCAATGCTTCGCACAGTATGCGGTCCTCCGCTTTTCGCATCCAATGAATGATCGTATTAAATGAAGGCCATTTTCATGTCTCTTAATATATTAACATGGAACTTTATTGTTTAGTGTCAAATGTCAAAATGAGTAATACCATTCTCTAAGATGGTAGAAGCTATTTGAGAGAGCGCGATAAATACGAACTTTGGCGAAAACTTACGAAGGAAAATCTTTTCTCATTATATCTGTACTATAGATAATAAAATACTTCACCAAACTCATTATTCATATGTCTTGTTTTTGACATTTGTTTGTCATGATGGATTTATAAACCGACAAAATTAACATGATGGATATAAAACAAACTAAATCATAATAGTACACTAACGCTTTCTGGCAATGTCAAAAAAGTGTCATAGAATTCTTGCCGTACTGTAGCTAATATCGGCAATTCCTTAGTTTTCTGAATCGATTTATTAATCGAGTTTCAATAAAAATGGACATCACTAGAACAATAGCAGAGCTCACATGTTCGCTGAGTCTGCTGGCGCTCGGCCAGCGCAGTCCGCGTTGATACACCGACCGCCCGCACACTTACAGCTTGAATTATAAACACTGCAATCATTGCGCATCAGTTGCTTTTATTGTAAAGTGACAGTTGTTATACTTACGTTAAACCTGACCTTCCGATACCCTTCACTTCTTGGTTAGAAAGGGACGAAAAGGGATCAGAACCTCCGACACACTCAGTTCAGATCATCCAAGCTATCTGTAAAGTGAGATGTGTGGTTACAACAGTAACATTGCAGCAATTGCTTTGATTAAAAAGAAAACCCGCTTTAGGTCTGTCTGTAGTCAATCTGCGGATTTGAAAAGGTCGTAAATAATATTTGTGTTGAAATAATCTTTAGTTTTTTCCGCTTCGTATACTCTTCTATCTTCCTAATAACTTTTTTTCATTACAAAGAAAAACATATCTTACAAGATCAGGTGAACTTGTTTTTCTTTCTTTCCTAAATGTTTTATAATGGAACAATAAAATCAAATAGTAAAGAAAGTAATTCCAACAATAACAGAGACAAATTAATAATAAACATTAAACAACATCTTCATTGCTCTGTATTAAGTGTAAGTTGAAGATATATTGCGTCAGTTTATTGGACTTAAGTTACCGCAGAGAACGTAACTCTAACGAGCAATAACTTGACGTCCAAACGTCTAACGTACAACCATTTATGGCACATAACTTAATTAACGGCATTAATATAAAACAAAATTATTCCTCATCTTGTAGACTGCGCTCAACGAGGAGATACGGTAATGTTCGACGCCATTTTGAGACAACGGCAAATGGCCGCCCTTTACAACGTTATGGCGGGAATAAAAAAAATTTCATTGTTATTAATGAATCATAAGAGATTTACGTTTTTATCAAAGTTCTATTTGAAAAATGTCAAACAATTAACATAAATTTTGGACATTATCTATAAAAGGCTTTAAAGTCAAGTATAACATTATGACTTAGGTTGGCACTTAGGTCTCGATAACCTCAATCAAAGGCCTTAAAATATGTACCATTCATCTAGTAACAGTCATTCAATAAAAACCCAATCGGAATCGATTTCAAGTACGTCATGTTCATATTTTTCTATGTAGTTTTTGTTGATAGCTACATTTGATCCAATCCAGCTCGAGCGGATTATCTTATAAGCTGCTTGCTTGGTTTGTATTGCCACCGACATTGTTACAGCGTTTTATGATGACGTTGTTTTCGACCTTGTTTGTGCAAAATATTTTTGTGTACACGCTATTCTACGTGATATTTTTGAAGTTAATCTCACTAATATCATAAACACGAAAGTTTCGATTAATGTTTGTAAGAAGGTAAGGGGATATTAAAATACGCACACCCATAATTAGAGTAGCCGAAGATTGTGTAGTTTGTTTATGTTGAAACCCATATTTCACTCTTTTATTTTCTTTTCTTTGTTTCTTTCGCGGTTTAGAGATAACATTTATTATGTTTATATATTTATGCAGATGTGAATATTTAATTAAATAATATTTTAACTTTTCATTAAGGTTGTCATCGAATGGCTTCAAGTTTGATGTTTTTGTAAATTAATCTGTTTTAAAAAGACACTAACTGTCAACTGTCAAACTAATGTGAAATTTGAAATCGAAATTTAGAAAACGGTTGAACTGTCAATGTCAAAGTTGTAATCTTTATCGTCAAAACAAATGTTATAATATATCGTGTAAAAGGTTTAATAATAAGATCTACTTTAGAAGAAATATAAAGCAAAGTATTTATAACTCCAACATTATAATGGAATTTCAAAAAAAGCCTCTCAAGATTTACATACAAGACATTTTTCGCGCGAAGAACACAATCGAAAACAAATACATATATGAACTATTCGGAATGAAGTTCAAAAACATACTGATTCAAGGTGTTGTTACGGAAGCTTATAATAAAACATGTAAATCGATTAATTTAGAAATTAGCGATGCGACAGGCTCTGTTAAAGTCTATTATGACTGTACGAAGAATAACAGTAATCTAAAAGACGAAACTGTTACAGATTTGAGTCGCGATTTATCGAAACTGTACGCTCACAACAATGAGAACGCTTCAATATTGTCGTCCATGTTTAATTTGATGTCAGAAAAGAAAGAAAATGTGTTAAATTTCGTTGGTGGGGACTACATCTGTATAGTAGGTGATATTTTTGTGGAAGACATTAGTAATAACAGAATGGTGTCAGCATTTCACTGTAATCACACATCAATAGAGAGAGATCTTGTATGGATGGAGGAACTGAGATACATATATGAGAAATTTTATCTTTGGAACAAAATACCCGAAGAATCTAAACCTTTAGAAAATGGATGATACTGTTTTGAACTCGTTTAATATATTCTACGAAATATTTACTACATCATATGTCTGAAAGTAAATATAAAGCATAATAAAATTAATAGTGTAGTTCCAAGTCTGTGTCATACAATGTACAACCTGTAGAATTTTTTTTCTTATTTTCATTCAGTTATTCCATTCACCAGCCTGCCGCTTTCCCTGCAGAGGGTGGCTCTACATGTACTCTTCCATTACTCTGTCATATTCATTCTACCTAAATTAAATAAAGATGTTTAGTTGTCATCATTTTGTTATCAATTGAGGCTAGGTTACCTAACAAAATTGTGACATTAAAAACTTTGCCTGTGAATGAATAATTTATTTTACAAAACCACATAATACCCCTAATATTTGAAATTTAAAGAAACACCAATATTTGCTGCTGAAATTTGAATACCTTTGACTACATAATACAAATAAATGCATAACACAAATTACAATTAAAATTAATCTTATACTAGAGAATAATTTTATACAAAAAAAATTACCTACTTGTTCAATAGTTTGACATTGTTTACATTTTACAACTGGAATCGATTCCAAAATTAAGTCGATTGAAAAAATCTTACTTTTTTGCAGTTAAAAATCTCGATACGAAATAAAAAAAAGGCTTTGGTAAATAAAACTTAATTTAAATAATTTTAATCCATCTATCTAAAAAATAATTGTATCGATTAATGTGGAATGTTTATCGAAATGCCAATTTCAATATTGACACATCCCTAGCAACTGACGTAAATAAATGATATAATAATGACATTATCACATCGAATGTTGACTTTTGCTCGGTTGAACTTCAATCATTTAAAAAAATTAAAGTCCATCAACGCTTTATTATTAAACAGGTAATCTTTTTAAATTCGCATTTTCCTATTGTTTAATTGTTAAAATTATACTTAAAACTAAATATTTCCAAAATAATCGTATAATTTTTATTAGGACTATGTCGGGTGAAGGAATATCTCCTCAAGAAGTGGAATCACTATGCCAAACTTCTCATCCTTCTACCAAGGTCAGTTATTAAAAAACAATTAAACAAATAGAACAATCGTACTATCAACTAGAAAATGTAAAGCAACCACAAAGTTTTTTTTTTAAAATACAATTTTTGAATAATTTAAATAGATATTTCTAATATATTTTATTTTAAAACAAATCGATGTTTCAAATATTTTTACTGTAATAGGGTAATTTAGAAACATCGCATTTATTTTCAAACATAACTTCTCTGCCTTTTGCTTCCTTTTTTAAAAGCATAATTATCTTCATGTCTTACACATTATAAAATACATACCTAGGTAGTTTTAAAGTGTTCCTCGTAGCAATTGTTTATAAAAAAATGTCAGTCGATAAAGCAACTTTATCAAATGCCATGACCTTCTTATCAGAACTCTATTCTATAAGAAATACAAATTATTTCCTAATTATTTTTACTGCATAAAAATTTCAATATCATATCAAAGAATGTAGGTATTTAAACAACATGCAGAAAACAAAGCATAATCAATTATGTCACTATTAGAACAGTGTACAAAAGTTTTAAGTTTAAAGCAGCTGACATTTAGTAAAATATAAGATTTTTAAGAAGTCAGTTATTTACTTTTATATTAATTTTAATAAAGATTTTCAGAAATAAATCTGTTATAAATAATTTCTTCTTTATAGTAGTCTTACCAGACTGGTTGGGGTCACATTAATAAGTTACCTAGACAATATTCTTAAATTCCAGGATTTCATGTTCCAACAAACAATGTACCGTATAAAGGACCCGAGGAAATCTATCCCGTTCTACACAGGTGTACTCGGAATGACATTGTTAAAACAATTGCATTTCCCGGAGATGAAGTTCTCTCTGTTCTTCATGGGATATGAGAACCCGGCCGAAATACCCAAAGACGATAAAGCTAGAACTGCATGGGCTATGACGAGGAAAGCTACGTTGGAGCTAACATAGTATGTATGAAATATGAATACAGCAAATTTTATTATAAGGTCAGGTCAACAACTTTTGTTGAAACTATTTTTCAGCCTACTACACATCCTCACAGAGAGTCTCATTGCCTACCCTGTATTTGGGGTGAATAGGCTAAACGCTGGCCCTACGAACAATTTTACTAATTTAATTTAGTGTGTTTAGATTTTTTTACCCTTTACCCCACATAGTGATGTCACCGTATGTCTTCCATACATATCATCACAAAGAGAGAGTTACAGTGTTATAATAATTTAGCATCATCTTGCAGCAACTGGGGCACAGAGAGTGATGACTCTTTCTACCACAATGGTAACTCCGATCCCCGAGGGTTTGGACACATTGGTGTACTGGTTCCTGATGTCGATGAGGCTTGTGCGAGGTAACACACTAATAACGACATTACAGAGATTAACGGGAAGGGAATCAATATGGTATTATTTGTAAGTTTCCATTTGGTGTGCTTGTGCATAGTGGCTACAAATTTGTACTCTAGAAGATTATTCAACATTCCATTCCGATTCAAACTTTTTCCAAAGGTATACTAAATTCTGTCTTTGATTGAAATAACGGAAAACTTTTGTTTTTTGAATCAATTGATTTTGAAATATGAAGTGTTTAGTTTAGTATTCGCCAAAATGTCAGAACAATCGAGTTCTATTGTGTTTTTTCATTAACTTTCTTTACTATGTTGTCTTAGATTTGAACAGCAAGGTGTGAAGTTCATCAAGCGTCCGCAAGACGGCAAGATGAAGGGTCTGGCCTTCATCCAGGACCCGGACGGCTACTGGATTGAGATCTTCAAGGCTGACGTAGTATCGTAAAATGAGGAAGATGGAAAATGTTCTAGCCAGACCAGGAATATGGAAAGAGCACCTCGATTTTTTTGTATTCTCTATCTGGTTGTAACGTAGTTTAGATTGTCAATTAATCGATGTTAAACGTTCGGTTTATATTTATTATGTATTTAGAGATTGTAATGTAAATTATTTAATACTGGCAACATTATGTGTTCCATAATACAGTAAACTATATTAATTAGCGCGCCCTCTAGTGTAAATTGTGTATTTTAGCTCAAAACCGTTTGTAAAGTTGCTTAGTATGATCGCTAGATGGCCTATAATTTAAATGATAAAATTATTGAATTAGTCCAAGGCCTAACCGTTTTATAGAATCCTACACACGTGAGTTAAAAGTGTCCAACTGTTTAGGGGCTTAAGAGATATTATTGATTTGGTAATTACATTATTTGTTGTATTTTCCCGTGTCTTCCTTCAATTAAAATGCACTTTGAAATATCTTTGTAACCTTTTCAGTTTTTTTTTTAATAATATTAAATAAGTAATTGATATAATTATATTATAAGAAGAAACGTAATATTACAGTCAAATTTCGTTTGATGTAACATGTTTGTGTGCAATTTGTATATATTAGTAATAAATGTTGATTTATCATGTTTACTTTTTGTTTTTTTTTCTTTTATCTCTTTTTGCCCGACTATATCGGGTCAACGTAGCCGGGTAACTGCATTCGCCCGGCTGGCCAGGGACGGTGATGTTTTCTACTAATCATGTTTGTGAAAAATGAATGACACCACGATTATGCCATCTTTATTTTAGGTATGCAACATTCTAATGTCATTTTGGTACTTTTTATACAATATTGTATTATTTTATGCCAATCAACCATCTGCAGAAGGCTGTAGGGTTGAAAATAGTAATGTTTTTTTTTATAAGAGAAGGCAAACCAGCGGCGAGAACACAGACGTGGGCGTCGACGCCCATAGACATCCGCAACGCAGGAGCAGATGCGTTGCCTTTGAGAAAGATACGTTCGCTTCTAGACGACGTTCGTACCTTATACGAGTATATTATCACGCTATTAACCTTAGAGGGTGAGGAAATTGAAAAAAAATATTACGCAATTATGCGGGTGAGGTCACACGGACACATCTAGCGTTAATTATAGAACGATATTTATTTATTATCGGACTTTGGAACATTGTTATGTCAGTGAAAGACCACCGTTACGATAACACCAAACAAGCAATCATGCTCCTCATCATTTCTGAAATGATAACAAAAAAAACATAATCCAACAAGAGACATGACTTGTTCTTTTGTTGATTGCAAGCATTACGGGCACTTTTTTCTACACGTATTTAGTAAAGATTTTGCTGTTAATTTTTATTTGTTTACTATATTTCAAGTGACTGAGTGCTATTCAGGTGGTTTATATTTTATTTATTCAAATATTAACTATTTGTTATTTTGAGGTTAGAAAATTCGGTAAAAAAAAAAATTTAAATCTGCTAAATCGTACTCAGCTATTATTTTTTTTTGCTATTTTAATCTGCCAGCATTTATATTATTTCGGTTTTAGTGTTTTTTTTTCTTCTAAAATTTCTAGCGTTTAATATTTAAATGTTCGCTCGTCGTTTGTCTCAGATATTACGAACTATGTTAGTATTCGATTTAATTCTTTTTTTTCTTTTTTAATCTTTGTGATTTCTTTTATTCGAAGATTAAATTGTTAACTTTTTCGCTTAAAATTTTTATAAGACGGAAAGATGTGGCAGTTCGTTAAAATGACGTTCGATTAGCGACTAAAGCGACTTAAATGAAAGTCTATTATCTCTGCTTACGCCTTTAGGTTACAGGCGGGTGTAGTAGTTTATGTGAAAAAAAAATCGATTGATTTTTCTTGTTACATTTTGTTTACAGTTTCAAATGATTTCAGACGCACGATGGCTAACGAAGGTATACCATCAAAAGAGGTCGAGGCTTTATGCAAAACTCCTCTTCCTTTCACAAAGGTAGGTAGGTAGGTGCTAGAAAATATCACGGCCGCGAACACAGGCGTTGAATATGTTGATAGTTTCAGAATTTTCCATTGTTCTCTTGATTGTTAATTGCCTTTTCCAGGGTTTCATGTGCCAACAAACAATGTATCGTATAAAGGACCCCAGGAAGTCTCTACCCTTCTACACTGAAGTCCTAGGAATGACGTTACTCGAACAGATGCACGTCCCCGCGAGGAAGTACTCCATTTTCTTCCTCGGACATGAAAATCCCGAAGATATACCCCATGATCCTAAAGAGAAAATTGTTTGGTTGATGTCCAGGAAAGGAGTGTTGGAATTGACGCAGTAAGTTTCTCCGTACATACTTTCGCTCTGTTACAGACCCTCAAACACGGAGTCAGACAAACACTTAATAGCCTGTACGTTCCAAATTTAGTTCCAAGATTAGTTCAACGGTTTTAGAGTTACACGGTAACAAACATCAGTGCATCTGTCAATCCACACTTTCGCAGTTATTAGTAATTTTTTTTTGGATAATTTC
Organism: Papilio gigon; assembly: GCA_027563995.1. Lineage (NCBI taxonomy): Eukaryota > Metazoa > Arthropoda > Insecta > Lepidoptera > Papilionidae > Papilio > Papilio gigon. The sequence goes on along the minus strand of JAODUI010000020.1, from coordinate 396,790 downwards.
AGTAACTGGGGCACTGAGAACGACGACTCAAGCTATCACCATGGTAACACGGAGCCGCAAGGATTCGGCCATATTGGTATCATTGTACCCAGCCTTAAGGAAGCTGTTGCTAAGTAAGGCTATCTTTATTACTAACTAAAACAACTTCTACAAAAGAAATTATTGTTTCTGTTCCGTTGAAGTATTACGTAAGCACTATAGGGGGGCGGGGGGTCTTTGCTTTGCTTATTGATGACATGGGGGATGGGGGGTCTAGATGGTAAATACGTCAGCAGTAGTTATTTTTGTCACATCGGCATTCTACATTATCTATGCTTGAAAACTAAGGAAAACGATTGACTGCTGCTCATGAGTCATTAAAAAAATTAGAATACATTAGTAGAAAAGTTCGTATAGCAATGTTTACGTCAGCATGGGAAAGCATATAATGGCAAAGCTTTGCTTACTTTTGCTGACAAGGAGGGTAAATAATTGTAACAAATCTGCTTACGTAATACTTGAACGACACCTTATTAATGTACATAATGTTTTAGATTTGACGAGCTAGGAGTGAGGTTCGTGAGGCGACCTGAAGAATACTCAGCGAAGGGTCTCGCTTTCATCGCGGACCCCGACGGCTACTGGGTTGAACTCCTGGATGTCAGTGAAATTTTGACCAATTGAACGACTCGAACATACTAGAATTCGATTTACGTTATTGGATACGATAAATCAAAATGTTATCTTGTCCACTCAGACACGGCAATCGGTCATTAAGGTAGACAAGTGTACATTATTCTTACTAAAAATAAATTTAGTAGGACCATAAAAAGTCCTACCGCCCCCTTCTATAAAAAGACAATTTGTCGGCATCGAGTGCATTAGTCAACGTTACAAATAAAAATCAAAAATTTAAAGGTTCCGGAGGTAAAGAATTTATTTCAGAAAAATAGTTATTATTCATTTTCGTAATTAAATATTTTCATTTTTTTTTATTATTTATTTTATTACGATTTTTAGTAGTTTTATTTTACTGTTGTGTAGGCGCGTGTTTCCGAACTGGAGCCGCGCTAGCCGTCAATGTGACAGCTGGTGACAGCGAATTAAAATAAACAATGTAACCAAGCGTTCGTTTTATTACATGCCCTAAAAACGTCACTTTTTATAGCAATATTCCCTTACTAGTTTTGTATACATCGTTTACATATTATCAATGGATACGAAAACAAAAGGATCTCATGCAAACAAACTCATTCCATTATTTTCAATGCATCTAATAATAATTTTGTATTAAGAAATTTAAAAAAAAATCCGAACAGTACAGTCCTTGTAAATTTGGATATTTGACGAACACACGCATAGTTCTTAAGAGTTCCAGTATTTTCACAAGAGCGTCGGTGGCGCAGTTATGCGCTTGGCCGAACGGGACTGTATTTGACATTGTCTTGGTCCGATCCCTGCCATGTACCAATGTGTTTTTCGAATCTCTAATTTCATATGTACATTATCCGACGCTCTGGTGAAGAAAAACATAGTGATGCACATATCTGTGAAGAAATTATAATATGTGTCAAGTCAATGCACTGGGGCGTGGCTGACTATGCCACTCGGTGGGTAGTCTCGTGTGATGATGATGATGACTTAAATCATTATAATAAATACACTAAGGGATAGTTTAGGCCGTCGGAGTCATCTGTTTTAAAGGGCTTAACTTATATGAACAAAATGTTGCTTTGTAAACTTAGGTTACAGGATTAATGATCTGAACATGTTTCTATTTTCTATACGCGTCCTCCGTTCCAGTCTGTTGCTCGCGACAAAACATTTTAATGTATTATAATACGCGTAATTACACGCCCGCGAGAAACTTATTATAATTTAATAATCGATTTGTGACGCGTCGAAGGCTATAAAGACATGCTCTTTCAGACATGAAGCAAGCATGAGCTCTCTACGGAGGTTTACTGTTTCAGTGTTGTTTATGTGGTTGTTTATATTTACTGTCGTGAGTATTTTATATATATTTTTTTTAATATGTAAAAGTATTATTTGAAAGTTTTTATATAATGTAGCATTTACCTTTTGTTACTGTTGGTTTAGTAATTATAAAAAAAAATCGTATTTTATTTTTATTTTATACAAAAAAGTAAATTAAATTGTGACAAGAACACACGTTACTAACTTCCATTGTTCGGAACATTTAAATGCAAACACTTTATTAATTTTATATCGATAAAAAAGATTATATTTGTGTTTTTATAACTTTTTATTAAAATATATTGTTATTTTGCAAGATTTAAAAAATCTCACAAAAATCATTTCAAACCACTAGGCCGGCTGCGTTGCTTGAGTATTAAACCTTGCAAATTGATCACAAACAGTCGTAATAAGAGTTCAAATAAAAAATCTAATCAGAACAAACTCTAGTAAATATTTCATTTTTAGAATACATTAGAGACCGAGGAAGTTGATTCGAATGCATTTTCTTCACCTGAAACACTTCATAGTGATGAAGAGGATGATTCCAAGATCAGTGATGAAGAAATACAGGGATTAACAGGAGGTACGTACGCAAAGAGCTTGTACAATGAATACGAAAGACGTAGACGTTTACAATCAATTCATGATAACTTAGCATCGAAGCTGCAAAAAGCTCTCGTCAAAAAGCTTCAAAGCCCTGAATATAATCAACGAATTAATATAACGAATGTCGAAAAGTATCTTCAGCATGATAATGACCTGGAGATACCAAGCGGAAGACGAAGTTTCAACAAAGACGCAGACGAAGAATCTGTAACTAATGATAATCCTGACGTAGAGGATGGGAGACGAGGTTACATAAAAAAAGTAACATATGTAGTCGAACAGCCAAATATAGGACACACTCAAGTACTGAACATTCACGACAGTAACTTGCAGAACCTACAATCAGTAAATGAAGCTCTGGCTGGAGCCAGATCAGGCTACACAGTTGTCACAAACAACAACGCTATCAAAAGTTACCCATATCAAACAATTGGTTACATAAATGATCCAAAAATTACACAAATAACACCGTTACCAAATTACTACATGTATGGACAAACGTATATGGATTTGACAAATCCTGTTAAAATGTATTACAATTATTATCCAGGGAACAGATATATAAGGTTTAATAAAAATTTCTTCGACTACTCTAACCATGTGGGAGCACAAAACCATTTCAATGATTTCAAACAAGTGACTGGTTACTTGACAACTTTAATGAATGCAGATAAATATGCCAACCCAAACGTTATTCTTATTCTGAAAGACGCTAATGATTTGAATTTTGCTGAAATTACTACTTTAGACAAATCAAAATTAGTACAGATTGATAAATCCGATTTAGAATATTTGAAGAAATATTTAATCCTCATATTAAATAAATACGGTATGACTCCGTACGTGTTTAGACTTATGGAATACATTAACCTCGTCGAAGGAAGACCGAGGAATGAAGTTAACTTGGTCTTCAAGATATTGAGTAATCAACAAGCTGTTTACGGTTTCAATAGAGTTGAAGCCGATGAATTGAGAGCACATTTACAACACATATTAAAAGAATACGGCATGAGTCCTTATATATTGCCATTCGTGAGAAATATCGGAGGAATACAATTTGAAACGAAGGGTAACGACGATCTCTACGACTTCGACTTTGATCCTTCGAGCCATTTAAGTAGAGATATCATGAGAAGGATATATTTACACCTGTCACAGAGCTACAACAACAATCAAATTATAATACAAATATTAAGAAACGTCAATAGAATTTACGAAACCCGACACGGTGTTCCCATCTTACCGAAATTGAATTTAAACGAATATCAGAATTTATATTACTTGAGTCGAAATGATTTATATCTTCTGGCCAAATATTTAATTCAAATAAAAATACAAAAAGGTGATAATACTTACCTCACTGACTTGTTAACTTATATCGATAAACTGCAAGCACTCGATAAAGGAATCTATGTGACAGTGATCAAGGGTGACCACAACACAGTCAAAGGATTGGATTTAACTGGTTTTCATAAAATACTACAAGATATTAACCAGATACGTGAACTGAAACCAGAAATAATTGTTATTTTACATCAATTAATAAACTTGGAAACTGTAGATTTAAATGATATGGGTAAAATTATTAACTATTTGAAATTATTAAAAGAATATTTATTACGAAATAAAATCTATGAATACGAACCGTTGTTCATTAAAATATTGTATGAATTAAATAACGCGGGGAAGGAAGAGAATTTACCACCAATAGAAGACGATGAGAAATGGATTAGTGTGAAGGTTACTGATTTGGAAATAATTTATCAATATTTATTGAGTAATGAAAAGTTTAGAAACAATCCTTACATAATTTCTTTTGTCAACGAAATAGTGCAGATCATGCAACGAGGTAAACTGAATGCAAACATAGATTACAAATTTAGATATTCAGATTTATTGAAAATATACGAAATTATTCAACTTTACGAAGAAAACAAAGAAAATCCTATATACCTTATGATATTACATTATTTGGATCAAGATAAGGAAATAGTAATTCCAAAACACGATAACGAAACTATAACGAATGATGACTTGTATCTCATAATGGAATATATAGGTGACAATCAAATTAATCTCAACATCATTTACAAATTTTTACTATACGAAATTGAATCAGGTAACTCTAACGAAGTGTTACTGGAGTTATTACGACTAATAAATAGGACATTGTTGTTACCAAACGGTGAACTCAAAATTAACGTGATCATTTTGAATCAAACACAACCCTATCGACAAATTAGTTCAAACGATTTACAAAAACTTTATTTGTATCTAAAACAAATTATTCAAGATAAAGTTTTAAGTGTTGACTTGTTGAAATTCTACAAGAAACAAAAGCAAGAAGATAAATTGAACAAACAACTATTTTATAATGTTACAAAAGAGTCTTTGAATAGACTAAGAAACTTTTTGCTGATTTTAAATAAAGAACGTGGAGAAAACATTTACATTCTTGAAGTACTAACAGAAATAAATCATGAATTAAGAATTCCCGAAGACAAAAAGTACGTAATAAATCGTACAGATTCAAATGTGAACGAAAATGACTTGATATTATTAATCAAATACTTATCTGAAATTAATTTAATCGACAAAAATGCCGACCTAATTAACATACTTGAATACTTAGAAGACATTAAAGAGAAGATTAAAAAGGAAAATACTAAAGAATGGGTTTACGTGAACGCCCAAGACCTGGAGTTAATTTATCAATACTTATTGGGCAAAGAAAAGTTCCTACACAGTCCTTATTTAGCTCTATTCGTAAACGAAATCCTCCCACTTATTCAACGAGGTAAACAAAATCCATACGAAAATATAACTTACAAGTTCAAGCAAGTTGATCTACTGCAACTTTACAATTTAATTTTATCAGATGAAAAAGACAAAGAAAATCCTATATATGTAATGATATTGAAATATCTGAATCTAGATAAAGATGAGACAAAAAAGAACAACGGAACTATCCCAAATGTTAATTTAAACATCTTGAAAGAATATTTCGGGGATCAAATCAATTTGGAACTAGTTTATAAATTCCTGACAGACGAAATGAACTCAGGTAATCAAGATACATTGCTAATTGAACTGTTACAATTTATAAAAAGAACTCTGATTATACCAAACGGTCAGTTAGTAATTAAAATGATTAATTTGGATGACACCGAAAATTTAAAAGTTATTCAACTGAAAGATTTACGAACACTATACTTGTATTTACAAGAACTAATAAAACAGTTGTCTCTAAGCGCTAAATTACTAGAATATATGGAAAGAGAAATGCAAAAGGAAAAATCTATACAAGAAATGTTCTCGAAAGTAAATCTAGAAACTTTGATTAGACTTCGAAACTATTTACTGATACTTCTTAGAGAAATAGGAGAAAACCAATTCGTTCTCGAAGTATTGTTTGAGATCAATAACATACTAGGTATCACGAAAGGTTACGATAAAAATGAACATCCATTGAATGGAACTAAATATGAAATAAACGAAGATGACCTGAAATTATTTATAACGTATTTTAATGAAATAAATAATTCAGATACCAACAGTTCTGACGACATCACGAACATTCTTAATTATTTATATGATACCCGAAATAGAATCAATAAAGAGAAATATACAAAGGATAAATTGATCTACATCAGCAAAAACGATCTGAGACAAATTTATCAATACTTACTCTCAAGAGTGACACTCAAAAATAAACCGTATATAGTCATCTTCATGGATGAAATTCTACCATTAATACAACAAGAAAATATGAATCCGTATGAAAATATGGCTGACAAACTTAGACATACAGATTTACAGATAATTTTTAATTTAATTATCTCACAAGAGAAAGATAAAGAAAATCCCATATACAAGAAGATTTTGAAATATTTGGATCTATACAAAGGTAAAATAGATAACAAAAATGAAACAATATCAGATTTGGATTTACATGCACTGTATGAATATTTTGGATACGATCAGATTAATTTAAACATTGTCTATGAGTTCCTGATACACGAAGTTACCTCTGGTAATAAAAACGAAGTATTAATTGAGTTGTTACAATATATAAATAATACTTTGCTATTACCAAATGGAGAGTTTACAATAAAAACTATATATTTAAATGGACCAAAACTCACTGCACAATCCCGGAGAGATTTACAAAAGCTTTTAACTTATTTACAAAAACTTATGAAAAATGATATAATACGAAATAAATTATTGAATTACATCAAAGCATATGAAGAAATATTTTCGAATGCTTCGAAAGAATCTTTGAATAGATTGAGAAACTTTTTGCTCATTTTAATTAGAGACCAAGGAGATAATCACTATATCACTGAAGTGTTGTTTGAAATCAACATAATTCTTGGTATACCGGAAAGTAAAAACAATCAAATGTACATATTAAACGGTACAGATTCAAAAATCAATAAAGAAGATTTGAAATTATTGATAAAATACTTTTCCATGCTTAATACATCTGATAGTGATAAGGACATTTCATATATTCTGCAATTCCTACATGAAACTGAGGATAAAATTAAAAATGAAGAAGAAAATTTCAATGATAATTGGATTTACATAAATGCTGGGGACCTCCAACAAATATATGAATACTTATTAGGCAAGGAGACATTTATAAATAGTCCTTATTTACTAATATTCGTCAATGAAATATTACCATTTATACAAAAAGCTAAACAACGACCACATAAAAATTTACTATACAAATTCAAATATCAAGATTTACAACAACTGTACAAATTAGTTTTATCAAATGAAAAAGACAAAGATAACCCAATATATATAATGATCTCGGAATATTTAGATGTTTTTAAAGACGATGACGACGATATAAAGCCGGTTATTAATTTTAATAAATTCTATGAGTATTTCGGAGATCAAAAAATTAATGTCGACGTTATTTACAAGTTCCTTTCTCATAAAATCGAATCCGGCAGCCATAACAAAGTGCTAATAGAATTATTGCAACTTATAAAGAGAACTCTGCTACTACCAAATGGTCAACTTAAAGTTAAATTTATTTATTTAAGTGGCACCGACCCTAATCTTCATCCAAACGATTTACAGAAACTTTATGCCTATTTACAAAAACTTATAGAAAACGATGTCTTAAGTATCGAATTATTTAATTATACCAAAAAATATAATCAAAAAGAGGAACAAATTCACAACATTTTGATTGATGTCACTCAAGAATCTTTGATAAGACTTCGCAACTTTTTATTTATCATAATAAAAGAATTGGGAGAAAATCCATTTGTTCTTGATATATTAGTTCAGATAAACAAGATATTAGGAATGCCTGAAAACTCTCATAACCAACCTCCGATTGCGAACGGTACAAAATATGTAGTTAACGAAAAAGATTTGGAATTACTAATAAATTATTTTACGGAAATTAACATATATGGCACAAATAGCGAACTCATTAAAATACTTGATTATCTAAACGAAGTTAAGAATAAAATTAAACACGACGAAGGTGATTCTAAAGGACAATGGATTTCAGTAAATATACGCGAACTGGAACTACTATATCAATATTTATTGAGCAAAGAAAAGTTCTTGAACAGTGCATACGTCGACGTTATCATAAAAGAAATTCAACCACTTATAATATCAGGAAAGAAGCATCCAAAGGAAGTTGTAATTTACAAATTGAAAGCTAAAGATCTATTGAAAATATATGAATTCCTTAAATCCCACGAAAAAAATAAAGAAAATCCAATATTAATTAGAATACTACATTTTCTAGAACAAGCTACAAATAACATAACAAAACCTGACAACGGAACTAACGTCGATTTACACGTTTTAAACGAATATTTCGGAGATAAACAAATTGATTTAGACATAGTTTATAAATTCTTATTACATGAAATGAAAACGGACAATCTAAAAGAAATATTACTTGATTTATTTGAAGTTTTAAAAAGAATTCAGTTATCAAAAGGTCAACTCAAGGTCATCTATTTAAATGGCACTAAACCCACGGACCAAATTAATCCAGACGATTTACAAAAGATTTATTTGTATTTACAAAGAATTATAAATGACAATACTCTAAGTGTTGATTTATTAGAATATTACACGAAGCAAATAAACCAACGTAAACAGATACTTCAATTGTTAACCAAAAATTCAAATGAAACCTTAAACGGACTAAGAAACTATTTACTGATTTTAATCAGAGAAGGTGATGCAAACCCAGTAATTCTACAATTATTATTTGTAATTGACGGAATTCTTGAAATTCCTGAAAATGACCACCAACCTCGATATATTAATACAAAGAACGTTGATGAAAATGATTTAGAAGTATTAGAAAAGGTTTTAACAATAATAAATGGACCTGACGATGTTGATATCAGGAAGGTTATCGATAAAATAGTTGAAACAAAAAAAACAATTAAACAACAAGAAGAAAATAAAAAGAAATCAGATTTATTCCAATCTTATGTCTTAAAAATTATAAATAACAGAAACATCACTCATAATGTCAAGTTGATATTTGAATCCCTTTGGGGACTAGGATTACCTAGACTGAACCAAAGCGGTAGTGAATCACAGTTTGATGTACGCCTTCGTGAATCAATAGCAAATCTGAGTAGGAGCGATTTGGATGTTTTGATTTACTATTTAGAAGAGTTGATCAATAAGTTTAGACCGGTTTATCTCGTGGAAGAGTTAATGCCTTACATTGAGAAAATAAAAGAAGATCATAAAGACGATTCTATAACCAAACACATGAATAACGAGACTTTAATCGTTAACGTTACAAGACATAATTTAGATGTCTTCCAAAAATATTTATTAGAACTGATAAATCAGTTCGGTGAAAATAATAACATATTACATATAATATACAAAATAAACAAAATCGAAGAAAGACCGGACGCAGATTATTATTGGGACGAAACAATAAAAAATAATACAAATGACATTCAAGTATTAAAAGTTGGCGATGTAAATAAAATTATAGAATATTTACTGACCCTTATAAAAAAGGTAGGACCGACAGCTTCACTGATGAAGATGTTGAGAGATTTTAGTAAACTACCGAAAGAAAAAATAGAAGCTACAAATAGAAAAGTCACTGCTATAAATAGTACACATTTATTAGTGACTTTAGAGGATGACGATGTAACACGAATAAAATCATATTTAGTCGAAATTATCAACGATTCAGGACCCAATCCATACTTAGTGAAGATATTGAAAACCATACATCCGAAACAACAAGGAGACGATTACAATTTGAATAAAAAACAGACAAATGTTTATATATTTGAAAAATTGAATAATAACGATTTGAACGTATTAACTCGTTACATTTTACAACTTACAGACAAGCAAGGTGCGAATTCGGAATTGATAGAAATATTAAATTTCATTTATGAAATCAACGGAGATTTAGATAAAGACAATACAAACGAACAGTACGTTATAGAAATATCTAAAGAAATACAAAAATTACGTGACAATAATATCATAGCAACTATTAGAAGTATGAACAGACAGACACTAATTGCTATATACAATGACATGTTGGACGCTATTTTCAATACTCTAAATATAAATAACGACTTCACAAGAATTATGGTTAAACTGCTTGATATATACAAGAAAGAAGATTCTCCAGTAAAGAAATACATAATACTGAAATGGTACGAATATTTGATACGAAATAAAGGGGTGTCGTATAATGCCTTGCTTAATCCTGATTTCATAAACAAATTATTGGAAGTCGACAATGGAGGAAGCGATCAAGATATTATTCTAGTAAGTACCTAGTCATAACTTTTACATAAGCCTTACTTAGTAAACTTGTCTTACGCGCGTATTTGGGACGGCCAAGTGGTCGACGCCCAGTTGGCCCGCCCAGGTATCGATAGACCTGAGAGAGTTCCAAATCCAGGTCTGGGTTGTGATGGCGTGGGATCGAGTTAGGTAGAGACTTTTTTTATCGGAGGTCAAAATACGTTTCGGGTCGCTGTGCCACTCTAGTTAGTCACTAAACTTGTCACCTTTGGCATCACGGTTGAGACTTTGACGAGTCTAAGCTGCTCTTAATTAAAAAAAAAGGCTAAAAGTTTTGATTTGGTTTTTTAATTCTTTTTTACAGACGACGGAAAATTATACTATCGTGACGCCAATTGATTACTCTTTAGATATTGATAAAATACTAAACGAACTTATAGACGGTACTTTGAGAACCAAAACACCAGAAGATTCAGAAGAAGAGAACAGAAAAATGGATAATCCAGATACAGATGAAGGAAAACCAGATCTACAGGATAGGATACAGAAGATAAAAGACGAAAGAGAGACTTGTTTGGACGCTCATAAGAGATCCAAAGATATATCGAAAACTTTAAACAACATAAAGAAAATGCATCGACACGATATACATATCTCTGAACATGATATGGAAAGAATAATTGATATATTTGTAGTTTTTGCAGATCAATTAAAACAGGAAAAGCATAAACGTAGAATTCCGACTAGATTAGTGATAGATGAATTTGAGAACAGACTACTATCACAAAATACAAACAAATGTAAACAATCGGATGCAGTAAAGCAGATAATTTCAACAGTGGTGGTCCATCTACGTGATGTCATTTCGTATTTGAAGTCTGTACCTTTTTCAAAAGAGGAAATAATGATTATCGTTAAATCAACTCTGGAAGAAGATATTATGCCAGATATAAAAGCTATTAGTGTTCAAGAATGTACCGCAGCAGCTGATAAAGACATTTTAGAAGCATTATTGTCTAACGTTTATGCGAAAACATATGATAAAGATGAGAATACTGAAGAATTAACAGATGATGTACACCTTAATGGTAAATTTAAAAAGTTATCGACTCGAGACCTTTTGAAAAAAATCTCTAAAATTGGGACTTTGTCAGCTACGAATAGAGAAACAAAGGAGTAATGACCATTTAAATAACTAGATTTTAAAGCTAGATTAATGTAATAATTAGAGGACAGGGGTTTTTTTGAATACATACGATACTTTTATTATATTGCGTTTTCCTTATTGTAACATGTAATTTCTATATAACATAGTTCTAAGTAACCTTTACAAATGCTAGGAGTTTTAAACATTAGATTTGATTTGACTTTAAGTCCTATATCCACGTAGTAGAACAGAGGGCGTCCACAGTACGCCGCCAGCTCGCTCTATCCTAGGCTTGCGCTTGTTCTCGGCACACACATGAGCCTACACAGGATATGATTTAGGTATAGACGGGACGTGTCTTAAGGGGATGTCGTCATCGGCGGGGACGGAGCGCGGGGTGCCCCCTCCAGGCGGACTTACGACTTAGTGCAGACGGTGGGACGTCACAGACCGTCGCAGACCACATACTGTAAATGATTTCGTTTCTATAAATAAAATATTTCATAATTGATTTGTCTTTTATTAATTCTTAAAATATTTTCTCTATTCCTAAAACAAAACTTAATGATTTTTAAAAACTTTATAACAAGCGTTACGTTAAAAGAACTCTGGAAAAAAGGGGTGGGGGTACGTTGCGCATCGCATCGCACTCTGACGGACGACAGTAATACGCTTAGCTAAAGATATTGGTTAATGGTTGGTATATTGAAAAATACAGATATTAAATAGAATACAATCATAATCATCATCGTCATCATCAGTCCTTGTCCACCCTCTGTTGGCCATAGAATGTCATTACATAGAACTAAAGATATGTTTGAGTAATTGTGCAATGTTGTTTATTTAAATTAAGTACAAATACAGTACAGTAAAAATAAAGTAATTAAACACCTTCCATTAAGTCGTAGTGTGTCGTCCTCGCGACCAACAATTTGGTGGGCGATAGTATCTTGCACCAGCAACGCGTATTTTGACAGAGAAGGAAGCAAAGGTGAACCGTCGAGCCAATAGCGAGGCTGCAAGATGGCGGCGCGTCACCCGCCCGCCGCGCGCCCTTTCTTCTACCAATAATAGACCGATAAATCTCCTACTGCGCAGCTTAACGTCAGCACTCTTTTTGTGGCGCACGCTGTACTCTTGTTGCATAATATATTAATAGGAAAGATGGTTCTCAATCATTTTTTTATTAAACGTCTAAAAAATCTGTACCCCGTAGACTTAAAATATAGATTTTCATTTATTTCCATTACATGTATAGACATGTAATGGAAATTAGTGTCTGTGTGTGAGAAAAAAAAACAATCTTACACACGATGTACTTTCGTTGCTTATAACGAAAATGCAAATTTTAAATTGTTGTTTGTCCGTACGAAGTTAGGTTTTATTCGGGTTCATCTCCGAAACGGCTGGAAAATTCTGACGGGATTTTTATTTGAAGATAGCTCACGTATGCGATATAACTTAGGCAATTTTTTTTATTTCGCGATGACGAAGACACTAGAAATCACTGGTAATAAAATGGTATCATTAGTTTCTTAATATTTGTTCATATTTATTTCAATAATATTGTTCTCAATATAAATATAGTTACAATGAAAAATAGACTAGTATTTCTCGACCATTCATAAACTGTTATTACACATATTAAATAATCTGAGTTCATTTTTCAACAATCGTCATGACATTATCATTCTGCGGATGTAACAGACCGATAAACATTTATTAATAACTATATTATTATGCTAAAGTACATCACAGTCACAATAACAAAGGGTTGTGTTGTAAAATCAAATGACTTTCATGGAATTTAAAACCAAAAACAATCGCTTAACTGTTTATAATCCTAACCTATAAATGCAGTGCATTTGACAAGTTTGACGTCCAATCGAAAGTCGAAATGACATACTTGCAAATGGCAACACTGAAGATATTTACCCAAAGAAAAGGCATTAGAAGACCTCGCTTTTTCCCTCGGATTATATTTTCAAAGGTTATAAGTCTATAATTAAACATAGTTGACGTATAAATTAATATTTTTTTTTATTCCAAGGATCCTTCGCTCCCGAAATAGATCGCCCTGTGCTTTAGTCAATTCCTTCCCCTTGCCGTATGTTTTATTATGTTAATTGAGAAAAGAAACAATTAAAAACGCTACACATAAACAAAAGATACAAAATAAATGACTACCACTAATTTAAATTATACCAAAAGAAGGTTAGTGTTTTCTTAGATGCGTGTGTGTGTGTGAGAGTGTATATGTGTGTTTGTCCCTATTAGTGCGTTAGTAGTATGTATAAAAAAATGAGGTAATTAAGAAATATGTTATGTGCACACGCTTTTGATTTTAATTTCGATTTGAATTTAATTTAAGTTTTAGATATGTTATTCCCATATAGCTTTGTAATTTTAATTGCTACAAGAGGTGTAATTGATAATTGTTTAGCTTTTGATTTGTCAATAGTAATTACATGTCATAATTCTCGTTAATGTAATAATGGCCATAGACTAATTTCACAGTCACTAATTTGACTAGTAGTTATTGATTTGACTACTTTTACTTGAGGAATGTTTAATTGATCGGAAGCCGAAGCGGGAATATGTTGTTAAAACTGCTTGTGCTCTTCTGTTCTACTAGCTTAGTACTCTCACAATATGAGGTAAGATTTAAATCACTACTTCGTAAATGAACGTGATTCATAATTTTGGTAATTTTTGTTTAATTTTTTAATACTAACATTATGAATATTATCATATACATATATTAATTTGTGGAGTAAATTAAAAATGAATTTAATTTGATTAACTATTATGTGTTTCTTATATTAACTACTTTTGTTAATTAATCATAGGTATATCCGTTTAAATGTACGTTAAAATATTAAAATGACTTATTAACACACGTAGGAATTGCTGATTTTTATTAGAGAACACAGCTGTAGAAATTGTAATAATTCGCATGTCAGTTTGGACCGTAGTTAGAAAGATATTAACTGCCTATATATTTAAGATTTACTTTACCATAAATAGAAATAGAATAAACTAGAAATAAACAAAATATCTAAGTTTTTTTTTAAACAAAGATGAACAAAGTCTCAAAGGCCAAACCTTACCAGGGGAGAACGAGAGTGGGGCATAGCGCTTCACAAAAAAAAAATATGTGGACCATAAACTTTCGCGGTTTTTTTACATTTTTAATGTTCGTAAGACAATAACATGCTTCACATTAACAGATTGATCCCAGCGTGCCGCTACCGGCACAAATACAACCTACAATTGAACAGCAAAGCACTGAACAAAGCGAATTCAGAGATTCCGAAGTTAGTCGCATTTACTCTGTTCTTTTAATTAACACTTCGTAGATCTGTCAGTTTCTTTTGCCTAAATATTTAGTTGTATTTCAGAGCCTAGCTATACCGTCGCATAAACAAACAACATTATGTCCTGCAAATGAAGCTCTGGTTCAAATTCAACACATCCTCACGAAGTTATTAAGTAATGAAGATGAAAATAACAATGATAGTTTGAACGTTTCAAACATTAAACAAGGCAACGGACTATTCAGTAAAGAATCAGCTATGAATTTGGAAAATGATATTGACAAAGTACCTCCTATATCAAAAGGAAATACATTAGGAAAGTTACTAGAAAATAATCAAATAAACAGTAAATATAAAACAAAAATAACCGTAGAGTATGAAATACCAAAGGATTCAGACTTCAATTGTAAACAAGCTCTTTTCAATATCCTTCAAGTTTTAAAGAAAGCAAACTTAATCCATGAATCCTATCGTTCCTGTGGACCGAATGATGTTAATTGTCCTAAAGAAAATGTCTTAGATATGAAAAACATCGGAAATCAAAATGTATTCACGACAAATATAAACCAAGGTAATAGTAATTATTTACCAGATATAAATTCTCAGAAATCAATCGATTCTAAAATTTTATACGGACAAGGACAATATTTAAACGATTTCTTTAAATACCTCGCATTGAAAAGGAATCCCGATTTTAAAACGATATTTGACAATTATAGAACCAAACAGCAAAGTGTACTCGATGATATAACAATGACGAACGAAAAAGCGAAAACAAATGAGAAATTAACACAAGTATTTAAAGATTCAGATACGGTCCATCAACAAACAAATTATTCGGATAAAAGTACACCCTACCAGTTACATATTACAGAAAACATCGTACCTCCTACCAACCTAAATGAGATCAACCAAACAGATATTATCATACTACCAACACAACCTTTAGAAAATCAGAGAAATCAAATGTCAAATGTCAATGAAAAACCAAATGACGTTCTAGTAACTGTCACAAATGACGGAAAGATAGTTTCCGTGTATCCATCGAAAAACAAATTATTCCAACTGGAACAAAATAATTTAAATGCTGATACAATACTTGCAGATAACGCCAAGTTGCAAAATAAACAAAGTATAGCAAGTCATGTCAAAAATCTTTTCAATCAGTATTTGAAAGGAAATGTTAATAATCTCCCAAAAGATAAAATGAATGCATTACTGGCTGTGTTAAAAACGGAAGGATCTAAATCTGAATATCAGATGTTTCCAAAAGAACTAAACGGAAATGAGAACATGGAACAATATTACGTAAATTCGAATCAAAATATCAACCAATATCCTGCGATAAATCCAGGTGTTGTAAATTTTGGACGTCAATTTCCATACAAATCAGGACTAAACGAACAATTGCATACAAATTTAAATCTTTTTAATCAAATTTCAAATCAGGAGAATCTGTTAAACTACAATTCACTCTACCCATACGTTGCTGGCAACCCTTACGTTAATTCAAAATTAGTTGATTATGAGAAACGTGTAAACGAATTGCACGCACCTAACAATTTTAACAATTTGCAACGGCTTGTGGCCGAAACGAATCCAGATAAATTAAATTCTGCACACGATATTTCCGGTGTAGTGGAATTAACTTATTTGTTGAAGAGACCTCACCCAGTCATATACCGACCGGTATATTACGTAAAGTATCGTTTGCCTTACGATTCATTCGTAAACAATCTTCGTGATTTGGTGCGAAGGCAGCCACAGCTGAGATCTAATCGAGCTAAATTGTATCAAGAGTTACTATCGTTATCTCAGGTCGCAGAGGTTTCACCAAATTTAAAAGGATTAGGACGACAACAATTACTGCAAATGGTAGCCAATAATGGTGCTCTAGTAAAAACAAAACTTTTAAAAGTGAACGAAACACCATCGGATAAACAATTAAAATTCGTTCAAGATGTAAATTCAAACCTAGCACCAACGGAAATATTTAATGGAACATTTACGGATGAACCGAACGGTGATAGTAAAGCTAGCATGTTGAATAAAACGATAGAAATCGTTTTGAATAAAACACAAATAGAAGAATTAGAAAATTTCGAAAAAGCTAAAATACTGTCTAATTTGAGCGATAAAGGCATTTTCAATTCATATCAAACGGCGACAGATAGATACGGTTTCAGTACAGACAGGGATCCAAGTAACTCTCAAACAATGTATCCTCTGGTATAATTATCGAACATATAAAAGTACATGATGGTTTCAGTAAATAAAAATTTATGACAAGAATGAGTTTTAATTTCCAAGTGCTAATAAATTAATCCTTACTATGGATTTCAAACTGCTGCGAATGTGTCTTATTCTTATTTAAGAAAGGGGTTTTAGTTTTCATATTTAAACTATAGGGTAGCTAAAGAGTAAGCGGCCACCTAAATTCACTACTATATTCTAAAATACCGAAGTGACTGCAACCCATAGACATCCTAGTTTTTTGACAGGCTAAAATAAGTAAGAACCAAGAGCTGTAAAAAGTTTTTGTCAGTTTCGATATGTCATAACGAATTATAACCTATAATTTACCGAAGTAAACAAAACAAACATTATAAAATTAAATAAATAGTTTAATACATTTTTTTTAATACTTGAATTTAATTCTTTATTAATATGCTTGGCCAAAAACCAAAATTCATCAGACCTGGTACATATATTCATAACTGTCGAACTATGAAAATATATTAAAAAAAGACCATTATATTTATCAAAATGTTCTTTTCAGGTGATGACACACTTTATCCAATAAGGAATAAAGATGGTGTGATAGAGACGTTATTAAACCCGAGTGTAGACGTAGCATTAACGGTGGATAGTGATTCTAAAAGTAATTTCGTGTATAATCGGTACCATCATTTACCTCTAGAGGCACAAAGACAGAAGCTACCTGTGTTCCAGTACAGAAACCATATCCTGTACTTATTAGAAAAATATCAGAGTTTGATTTTAATCGGGGAGACTGGATGTGGCAAGTCAACGCAAGTTCCACAGGTTAGTATAATGTTTTTTATTACTTGTATCATGTGTAGATGATTAACTGACAAGTTTTAATGTGTTATAAACTAAAGAATCATGAGGAAAGTGTGATGTTGGCAACAAGAGTTTAAGTAATTCAATTTGAATATGTTTATATCAAATTGTGAATTTTTACTTTCCACTGCTCAAACTACTGTTGTTTTTACCAAAAATAATGATGGGAATAACTATGTTTTTGTACAGATGCTTTAGATATGAATACTATCTATCTATTATTAGTGTCGCAGTTCAGTTTATTACTGGTTTTGTCATACTAATATGTTTATCTAATGGTAATATGGTGATGAGATTGAATGTGGATGGTAATAAAGATAGGGGAAGACTTAATAAGGCGTGGATTGATTGTGTGAAAGAGTATAAGTGTAGAAATTGTGTGAGGTTAGATTTGACAGATGACAGAGATGTACGGAAGGGTAGTACGTACTGTGCCGACCCTGTATGGAGCAAAGGGCAGCTTGATGATGGTCATATGGTGAAGGTAATTATTCTGAACTTTTGAATAGCGATGAAGTTATGTTGCACTATGCCAGTATGGTTGAATATAGCCTGGTCACCAACTTTTGTCAGCTTCGAGCCTAATATTGGGGACATATATGATCTGACAAAGAATATGTTAATATGAAATTGTTAAAATACACTTTTAATATCTTTACGAGAATTAATGCGTTTTTTCTATAAAAAAATCAAATGTATTGTTTATTACAAGCCTCAATTTAGATATGAGCTGATGGATGTATGGAAAAGTTTATACTCTGCTGACAGTATGAAGGGAATAAGGACATGGTTATAATGTGTGTCACTCAGCTACAAGTATATTTAAAAACTAAAGAATTCCATAACAATAACTGTCTAATATGTATATTTTTTAAATTCCATTCATAGTTTCTAAAGTAATAATATTGAAATAAACAAATTCTTTTCATTACATAACATTTAAAAATAGATGACATGAAATATAGTAGCTATAAATTTTGTTATTAAAAAATTAATGTTGAATCCCTTATGTCAATCCATTCAGAAAATATGAAATAAAAAGTTCTATCAAAAATTAAATATAAAAAATTACATAATTTTAAAGTTGTCAAAGATGTGACTATTTAGGCAATATTACATCATTTAAAAAAAAAAAAACACGAAAAACACCTTCTATTAAAACATTTTTAAAATATGAAAACAGCCCTGTTTGAAATCATAACGGATGTTTCAACAGCAAAAATTAATTCAACATCAAAGATAACGAGGTGAGAACAATGGATGTTTTTGTTGGACCGCCGCAACGGGCGCCTCCGCACCCGACTGTTGCACACACCTTACGTAAACATTATTGTCAAAGGAAACCAATTATAAAACATTTTCTATGCAGCCAGCTATCACCCGTAATACCATCCGCCCTGAAAGAAAAACTTAATTAGGTTATGTGTTCTCCTAGACTATGATCTAAAACTATATTGAATTTTAGCGAAATCCATTCAGCCGTTCTAGAGACACGACAAACATCCATCTATCCAAACTTTCGCATTTGTAATATTTCAATTTTCAACGATAAGATTAAAAAATATCTTTTTTAAATTATTTATGGTCATATACATCATTATCTTTTCACTGAAAAGGAACACAAAATTTTCTCTTCACTTATTAATTTAATATACGAGGTCACGCAATTAATTTGTTAAAAACTTTATTTTTACAAAGGCAACCTTATCATTAAATAGTAGCTAGGCCAACAAGAATTACCTAGAAATACGAGTCGTTCTATAAAATGCATCACACGCACACATACTTGATAAAGGTAAAAGCTAACCTACGCTTAAAACTGGTTTACTTTCTATCATCTTGGTAACGGATATTGAAAATATAAATGTTGTATTTAGTTTGACCGCGACTCCTTGCTGAACTGTTGTTTTGGCGCCAAACGTCTATTGTTCGTCGCATCGCTTCTCGGGGCGGCGAGGCAAACGCTCGCCAGACATACAGCCAGCCATCGGTTAGCCAGTTCGCCAACCGCGCGGCTTCGGTGCGCACGTGTGCAACTCTTTGACAAAATTTACACAAAAGTAATCGTACTGTGTAAACATTGTCACTTAAACAAGACTTTAATATTTTTGTTATTAAAGTTCATTATGAAATAAAATAAAAGGAATCGTAGATTTAAAGTTAAAAAGTATTGTGTGGGGCGTGCTGTTTTTGACGAAATATCCGACCGTTCCGTTCCGTTACTAGTCGAATCGATTTTACGAAGAGTCGTGCTGCAGTATCGAGGAACTCGAAGCCTTGTTTGGATTGTGCAAATGTGAGAGACGATTTTAAGAATCGATGTGAACGTACTCCGCGAGATCTCGTTTTAAATCGACTTTGACCAGTTTTAATGTTGTGTTAAAAGTTTCGGACTGTGATATCAACGTATGGTGGTTTATTTATAATGCGGCGTCCGTATCCCACGCCTCTACTAAAATAAAACTCTGTTTTTAGTATTACAAGAACATGTAATGTGCTCGTCGGACTTTCACAAATCGTTTGCTCCGGCCGTAAGCTGGAAGCCCTACAGTTTATATTTATTTCGAGTGCGGATAAATCGACCTCGAATAGGATTTGACGCAACCATCTAAACCTAGTTTATTTTGATTCAAAATGATGTGGCCTTCGTCGCAAGCCAGTAAAATTCTAACCTTCCTGCTGGTGATCACAATATTACATTGCATTTGCATGGACACATTCCTATTTTTAAGGATACAGAATTATAAAATAGACACTTACAATGTAATACAAGAAAATGAAACGCAAGAGACGTCGACGCAGAAGTATACACAGTTGGAGAATTACGAAGATGTCACGTGGGTGCCTTGCCGCATTAATCCGTTATGTCATCCCACGGTCAAAGCTTTGATGGTCGATCATATAAACCATTACATCTACGGCCCTTTATGCGCCATAGTAGATATAGGAATAGGTATTTCCGATACCATGCTTTTTATAACGCCCAATATGATTTCCTGCTTCCATGTCTTCGTGGCTTGTGTTGGAGCTAAGCTTCTCACCTGTCAGAATTTAGCTCTACGGCGTGTGGCAGTGGTTCTATTCCAATTAAGAATGTTCTTAGATGATTTGGACGGGCACGTCGCTAGAGAGAGAAAGCATATAAAGGGTGAGAGATCCGAAGTGGGTACATTGGGTTACTGGGTCGATGGAATTTGCGATTTATTGGGTGTTATAGCTATGATGATTGGTATATTGTTGTACTTGAAGAATAATCCACCGAGACGCGGATACAAGGGCACGCCAGTGAGCACGTTGCCGTACCATCAGCTCAAAGAGATAAATACATCGGAAGATATAGAAAAAGAGCATACCGCGGAAGTTGGCATTTCTTATAAGACTAAAGTAAGCTTCCAGCGGATAGTGCAAGTGTTGGGCCTGTTCTCCGGACAGATGATGCTGTCTTCCATCGCTTGGAACAGGTACATAGATGTGTACCAAGATTTGCTCGAGAATTGTACGGAATATGACGTGATCAGGAGGGCGACAATGTTCAAGTCAGGATTGTTCTTCTTCGCGACAGCTCTTTGGCGGGTTGTGAACCCACACAGCTACCTACACCTTCTTTCCCTTGCTGTTTTCTGTGATAAAACATGGGGCTTCCTTAAAACGGTACATTATAGTGGGTACATATGTCTGGTGATAGTTGTGGCCACCTCAGAATATTTGGTAGAGAACATCAGATCGTATGTTGTGAGTTAGGGCGAGCGGCCACGAACCCTTAAACTGTTGATACACTGGTGTTTTTGTATTGATTGTATTTGTTATCAAGTGTAAAATCCTCCTTGTAGTGTACGGTATTGTAAATATTACAGCTCTTGACGTAATACACTACTACCGCATCGTCTGATTTTATTGACTGGCCATGGATAGAATTACATTAAACAAGATAGGTATTTCATTCGAGTCACACTTTAAACATGGAATTAAGGGATAATTCGCGGGTAATTTCCTTCTAGCTATTATTACATGTTTTTGTGGCTTTTTATGGTCACACTATCTCTTCCAGACAATTTCCGAGCTGTATTATCTTTATTTTTTTATAACATATTTTATTTATACTTTACGATTTATTTTCTAATGTTTTAAATGATGTTGGTATTTTGCAAAATCACAATGGCTTTCGCGTAGCGTGTCGTATTAAGTGGTCATGAAGTATAGATGACGCTGTAACTTGCTATTATAAGAGATTTCAGATTATTCTAAGCTAAGCTTATTTGGAGTTAATCGAATTAAGTTAATGCACATTGAACGTAGATGCGGGCGATGCCGAGTAGACGAGTTGACTAATACGCGTCAACCTTGTCACGTTGAGTGGGGGGGCCTGCACACGACCTTTACATTTGACTAAATTTTACAATACAATCAATACGTCCCAGTGTGTCTTCGCCATTATGTAATGTTCGATTGTAAAAGATTTGTAATGTGATAACAGATCCATCCGGTGTGTGACAAACATCCCAAACATTTGATCCAACATTGTTGGATAGTTTGTAGTATAGTAATAAGAAACTGTCCATGTTGATCATCTTCGAATATTTGTGATATTAGATCCATTGTGCCAATGTGTGTAACATTACCGTCGCTAGATTGTCGACTGATTTTCGTGTAGAATGGCTGAGGTACGTCCTAGCAAATGTTTGTTCCAATATTTGGATTGCGAAGTACATTTGAAAGGATTGCCGTTGTTTGTGATCACAAATTGTTAATATTTACGTTTTTAAATATCGAATGTTGAAATACGGAATTCATATTGTGAATTGTCTATGCTTTAGTTTATGATTGCCGTTGACCAATGAGAAATTGTTTTAAATGAACGTTGTTGTCTATGATTTTATAAAGAGTTGCCATATGTGTACAGACAGCGGAATGTCATCACAGATAACTTGATTTATATATTGTTGTGACGTCAGGGGAGAGAAATATTTGATTTAAAGAATATAATATATTTCCACAGATTTCCTTCGTATTATTTACTATCTTAGTAGAATAAGATTTTAGTTAATTTGATAACACATTTTACCACTCCAAATAAGCTCTAGACTTGAGCTAGGATATGGTTCACAATAGTGGAATGGCAGGATTTAAAGTCTCCACTACGCTATTGGCGCTTCAATAATAAAGAGAAACTACTTTGATATTCTGCTAACGGTTTTCTTGTATGGACCGTGTTTTTTTTAACTTTATTACATTTACGCCAATGTCATGATAAACAATTTTTTGTCGAATCATCTACTAACAAAGAGATACTCCAATAAAAAGAAATACCAAGGATGTATATATAAGGTTGTAGATTTTTTTTCAACAAATCATAGAAAAAATATCGGTTTACTTTGTTCATTTATTGGCATGTCATTGATAATTAGAGTCTAGGTTCTAGAATAATATATAAGTCTTTTGGGGAAATTATTTTCAAAATTCCTTGTATAAAGTATGAATCGATAAAAAAAGGAAGCCGTGTGAAGCTAAGAAGTTTCTCTAGTATCTTCAAATATGAAGAATGTTCCTGCTTTTATGATTGAATTAGGACTCGAGCGCCCCCGTCCGCGTGTCATTAAAAACGTAAAATAGTTAACCTATGTGTTCTTGTAGACTATGGTCTACCGACCCACATCGATACCAAATGTGGGTCCGGGTATCTCCGGTAAGGGTCCATACCGTACCGGACATGTCTTCTAACACACATCCATCCAAATGTTTGAATGTCTAAAAATTGTTAAAGATTTTCATATAATATTATTGAGGTTTTAATTTATTTTATATAGTAGTCATCAATTTTTATAGCTCAGGAAGATGTGTGGCGCGAATTATATACGATAGGTTAGAAAAAAAACAAGTTAGCCTTGATCTATAAAGCCTTAACTTCATTACTACGCGGTCTGAAGAGTTTGACCTTTAGTACTGAATACATTGTAAATTTTCCTGCAAAGTCACATAATAATGTAGGTTTTTGAAATACCTTAAAACAAATGAGTGTCATTTTTGTGTTTAGACCCTTCTTCCACTAAGCGACGACACTGTATATCCCCTAATCTATACAGAATAGTATAGGTTAGTGCCTTAGTGGAAAAAGGGCTTTATATTGTAAAACAAACTCTGTAACAATGGTCAATTAGTATGCGAAAGCCGTTCCCCATTATCATATCGAGTTATCAAGTCCGTCGAGATCGTTGACCTTGGCATGTCGCTTCATGGATCATATTGTATTTTACGTCTAATTAAGATTATGAACGAAAATTATTTAATTTGATTTGATATTTATAAAATCGGTTTTTAGTAATAAAAGAAACACTTGTCTAGAAATATATGTTAGCTGAATAAACAAGTAATTTTTTAAGTGTAACTATAAATTTGAAGTACCAGGCTATCATGACACATGGCTGCGACCAGAATCTCTTACTCATATAAACAAGCTCACACACTGTCATCTATGCTTGCCTGGTACACCAATACCAAGAATATCCCGCCGCGTGCAGTTTACTCACACTTATACGATATGTATTTTTGTGACGTACCAAAAACACAAACCAGTTTTAAATACCAGCCAAAATTTATTCATAACATTTAGGTTCTTTCCGGCACAAACTTATTAATCGACTTAACCTTTCGTTTCTAAAGGTTTGAGACAATTTATAATAATTTTAACAAATTTTCCTTACGTGTTTTATTTTGTTTTAATTATCGTGGCTCAACAGGGATTGGAATAAGTTGCTAGAGTCAATTGTATCCAACAATAAAGTGGAGGTCTCAAGATCCCGCCATCTTACTACCACATCGCCACTGAAGATGGGATCGTGAACATCATCATCAACCTCTGTCTGCCCACACGGACATAGAACTTCCCCAATGCCTTCCACAGTATAGGTTCCTATGCCTTTCGCATCCAGAGACTTCTCGTCGTCGGCAAGTTAGTCAAGACAGTTTCATAATCAACCTGCCATTTTCCCTATCGAGATTCAGTACAGCAGAATATATTCTAATCATCCTTATATTTCTGTCAATTGTCATATTTGAACTCACACACTTCCTACGCGCCATCTTTCATACAATCCATCCCCACCATCTTCTGTCTTCCTCTACCTTTATAACAATCGACAATCTCATCACCTTTTTGTTCAAGTGCTGACCGTCAAGGCAGCGTTTGATCGTAATAAATAAAATAACGTTATATTGCGTGTATTTGAAACGATGGCAAGTGTGTGGTCGTTTCGTAATATGATGATTGTTCGGAACACGTGTTGTGCTAACGGCCGTATGACACGTGTAGATATAATGCATGGGACTCGCGTAGTAAGGGACATTGGATGACTCATTCTAGACTAGACATTGTCTACCACTATTGTTAAAAATATAATTAATTAATGTGAATGACCTTTTCAACTATCTATTCGTGTAGTTTTAATTAGGTGGCATGATGGTCTCTAAATCGGTCGGTAAATTGAGTTATAGCGTGATCCAATACAGGCATAGAAGTATTCGTGAACAAAAAAAAAATAAAGGAACATCGTTGAGGTGTTGTGTAACAAGAAATATGTTAATTATTAATTTAATCTCATACAAACACACATACACACCTACGCACACACACGCACACGACAGATAAACGAAATTGCGCGCGTCAATAAAAAAAAATCATTTAGTCTCAAGTTTTATTGTAATATAACTATGTAATTTATATACTAAAAGCTGTAGTTTTATTTAATTATTAAATTAAATAAATTACTAAGTGACTAGTAGTAATTCTAATGATACTGTCGCTTAAATAGTGTTATTAATTTTGAAATAAGATATACACACACATGTAAAGCGGTAACGACGTAGTGTGTACTCGGAGCTGTTTATTAATAGTTTTTTGACGCCACGTGTCTGTCGAATGAATCGATGTTGCCAGTGTGACGGAACCACAATATAGGGGAGATTTATTAACAGAACGAAAAAGAAATTGTTGTTTTTTTTTGTATTCTATCTATAACATTTTATAAAGCGTAAATTTTGTTATGTATGATCTCATTATAGCACAGATTTGAATAATGCTTTTTGAACAAACAAGCTCTTTAATACTTATAAAATGGCTTAACTCACGTGTAAATCGGTGTCAGTACCGACTAGTTTCGAGCCCATCGGGGGCTCTTGTTCAGGGTGAGTGGGAACGGTACTATAGCGCGTTCGAGGCCCGTGAACGACGAAACGAAACGGGGTTTAAACTAGCCGGTACCGACACCGATTTACACGTGGGTAAGCCGTTCTATATGAAAATAAATGCTATGGTACTTAATTCATCTTATTAAACGCATCTGTTTACACAATATATTTACTTGAATTCTAGGCAGTAGTGGCCAAGGTCCTGAGTGATTTGTAATGTTTGATTTGACCCTAATATAATAATGTTTAGTGCTACCATTAACAATGTTAGCAGGCAGGAAGCAAACAGGTAGTTTATTTAAATGTATTTCACCTTCAACTGTGTAATCAAACATTGTATAATTGTTTTTTTTTTATTTCGTCTGCCGATCTGTGACGTTATGTGGACTTTTAGTTTTAAATGGAATAAAAATAAATAAATTATACTATAGTTACATAAATGGAGGTGATAAGTAGAAAGTTAGAAACCAAATATAATTTGAATTATAAAGGTTGACGCGCATTTGTCATTTATCAACTACTCGCGATCGGCACGGCTTCACTTGCCGGCGCCGCGATCTCAATGATTGACTAAAAAATATCAGTTTTTTCTATAAAAAAGTATTAAGACAAAATCATACTAATAATAGAAATGCGAAAGTTTTGATGAATGGATGTTTGTTATTACCTATCTCCAAAGGCTTATCAGACCTCGATGAAATTTGGTACAAATGTAGAATAGAACATAGTGTGAAGAAAAAATTTACTAAGTTTTCTTAACTACGGCGCGGACAAAGTCGCGGGCTAAATCTACTACTGTTATAGAATAAAAAAAAATAGTGTTGAAGTTAAAATTGACATTTCGATATTAAGCATATCTAAAATGATATCTGGCAATACTGTTGGATGTTTTGAATATGAATGGGGTCACTCCCGTAGAGCATGTTGTAAGAATTAAAAGAAACCTTCAGATAAAAATAAATGATTGCGTTAACATTTACTCCACGGATTTCCACTCTTGCTCAAAAGCCAGCAACGGAGCTGCTCCTCTGCAGTTGTATGCCCTTGGACGTCGGTGATCACGGAGCTCCCACAAAGAGTTTGCCCTTTTCTCATACAAAAAACATGATATATAAAAGAAAAATCAACAAATACGTGGATGAATACATATGAAAAACAGTTAGTCTGAAAGTAATCTAAAATCCTTAGTTTAGGCAGAAATAACCACGACTACAGCGCCTCTACCGGCCCAAATACTGTCGCACTTGGGCCGTTAGAGGCGATGTCCTCCGAGAGGAACCAGTGGCGAACCTCACTCCGAAAGTGGGTTCTAAGGTGACTTGTAACTCCGAACTTAGTATTGAAGGTGGTGTTACTGTGACTACATTATGAATGTTAAATTATTATGTAACGTAGTAAATAAACGTAATGTAAACAGTTATGTAACCAGACTAATTTGATTAATCCTCGTCAAACGATGTATTGCTTTCAGAATTGTTTCACGTTCTTTTTTAGTCGTGTCACGGTGACAATAGTCGATATTACGTTTTATTACCAGAGCAAGTCATCACAAACAAAATGATCAGGATTTAATATAGATATGTCAGTTTTTATGCCGCTTATAAAGCGATGTCAGCCGCTGATAAAGTCAAAATTACGATTGAATGATATCTTTCATGTTTAGTTACCTCAAGTGTTAAAGGTGTGAGAGTACTGGCGCCAATTGGAAACCGGACCAAGCAACCTCTTTCAAAGTTGGTAACCCGTCTTCTCCTCAAGTGTTGGATGTCTCACGTCAATGATCACTTCCGTGTATCCGCCGTGTATAAGAAAAGGGGCAAACGCACGCGTTTGTCCCTTATAAAAAGCATACTCTAGGCTGTCTCTGTCCCAGCTGAGCTGGCCATCTTTCTTTTGTGATTAAAAAAAACCTGGTGCCGCCCTTCGTGAGCCTGGCCAGAGGTATATAAAAGTATAGAGTTAATTTCTTCGCGTATTTATAAAAGGCGATGTAATATCGAAGACGACAGTGGCACGTCCATGACAGGTTTTTTTTATTTACAAGATCAGGTTATCATGAGTATTGTTTTTTTTTTTATATTTGTATATTTTATTATCATTTCAGAGTAATATTTATCAAGCAATCAACAGACCATTACACGCGGAGATAGCGCAAGCTTACGAGCACTCGTAACATCGCGATAGCAGCCTCGTCGATTATGAATGAAGTGGACGTCGTCAGTACTAAGCAAACATTGTATTAGAAGAATCAAACTTTATGTATGCTCGTCATTACTTCCAAGCATGTTCGAGGATTCGAATCTATCACCATTGAATCGGTAGTCTAAAGAAGACGTGGATAGTTCATATGAAAGAAGAGATGCGTAAGAGTGTGAGTTCAGATATAAGCTGACAGAAATGTACGGAAGAGTAGGTCATACTGCGCCGACCCTCCGTAGGAAAGGGGCAGGTAGATGATGAAAATTAGTCTGAATCATTACCATTAGTTCCTAAATTACCATTTAACCATACTTTATCGGGGTCAAGTTAATATGACGTGCAATAGGATATTTACAACTCTGAGTGTGTTTTTATATTCTTTTTTATACAACGTACTTATTGCGCTACGCTTCACTGAGCAATAAGGGCACGGGCACACTATGGTGTAGTCGTGTGTTGTGAATCTAGCATTTACTTTCGGTCGTAATTGTTGTTTTATTTTAAAATCAAAAGCCTTTTGGTCGCCTCACTTTCGTGTTCCAGTTTATGTGTAGGTACAGTGTGACTATCTTTAGGAGCTTTTTTTATTCACTTACAAATATGACGATTAACGAAGTGTTATTGAATAAGAAATAAACCAATCATCATCACATCAGCTACATGCCCACTACTGGGCGTAGCCTTAAAGATCGCCATCAAGATCGTTCCGGGACCTTCATGCAGGATACCAAATAAATGACATCCCTCACGTGACCTTCCACTGTAAGCGGCCTCAGGAAACTTCGGCTTACCGAATCAATGATGTCATCAAAGTTCTTGGATACTATGTTTGCCTGGTACTGTGTATGATCTCCTCGCGCTCCCGCCGTTTGCTTCCTTCTCTTATGGAAAAGGTGTTAAAGCCACACGTAATATCGCGGTGTGATTCAGGGCTATTGTGCGTCGGCTCGTCCGTGAACACTGAAGTGTTCCGATAAGATTACACGAGTAATGGAAACGCGTTCGATATTGCTCCATCGTTTACTACTTCTATGTAATATACAAATTAAATATTACCAATAGTAAAAATGGATTTTATTTGAACCACTTCTAAATAATAAACTAAAACAAAGCAATGAAGAAGTGGTAATTAAGGTACAGGGTGTATCGTAAATGGGGGCGCGGAAAAATATTTTATTTTCAAAGGGGGCGGTCAAAGAAATACGTTTGTTGATCGCTGATGTAGACCGTCACGTGACGCGCGGACGTCTCGAACTTAGCTGGCTTGTCTGCGCAGAGTGGTGCAGGCGCCGACGTGAACGAAATTGTGCCTAATTGACTTGAGCGATTGAGGCGCCTTTCTCAATAAATACATCGGTTTCGGATCGTTCCTAGAAATTCAGTCGGGCTTGAGAGGTTCATGAGCCCTGCAGTGTTTTTATTCTGAATTATCACAGAAGTGATAGGTGTAGTCTGGACCAGCGGTCTGTGTCAGACCTGTGTGGAGCGTGGACTTCCACTGCTGACACGCACGATTTGTTTTTACTATTTCGTAAGAGAGCTCGGGATGACGACATGTTTTGTACAAGTGTTTCTGCAGCGGGAACTCACGATTATTAACAAACTTCGTAAAAAAGCTACCAACAACAGAAGGCGGGCAAAACCCATTACGTAATGTAATTTTGTACGAATAGTCTCCACGCGTGGACTCGGCGGGGGCGCTGCGGCCCGCCGCCGGCTCCGGGCCGCAGGACAAGAAGATGCTTCGACGTAAACATTAGCTGTAAAGAGAGTAAACGAGCCGCGCGAAGACGACAGCAGCGCGCGTGTCTCCGCCGCGCCTCTTAGTGGCCAGCGGCCCAGCGGCCCAGCGGCCCAGCGGCTACGGAATTACATTCTCCACCGGGGTAAAATACCTAAACAAAAACATCTTTGTTTAGTAATAACTAACTAATATTTTACGCCTATTTAGTTGCAGGAAATAATTGTTTAACACGGGTCATCATTTATAGTTTTTTTTTGTCAAACTTTACTCTTAAAAAAACAATACTGGCTGGTTAGATAAACCAATATTT
>JAODUI010000020.1:332801-366349 GCA_027563995.1 Papilio gigon | reverse complement strand
TACCGACACCGATTTACACGTGAGTTAAGCCGTTTTATAAGTAGTATAGTAAAATGTCTCACGAAAGTTTTAATAATTTAATTACCAGGTTTATGTAAATTTACTAATATTTCTTATACCAAGTTCTAGGCTTCTGCTAGGATATGGGTTACAATAATAGTTGAACGACATTCAAACTCTTGACCCTGTGATCGGAAGCCATACTTAACCACTATGCTATTGACCCTTGACGTCGCTAGGAAGAGTGGGACGAGGACAGTTAGATGTTACTAATTAAGCTTCCAATATATTAAAGCCAGTATATTATGTTTTAATTTCAGTTTATGACAGAAGGAGTGCTACTCAGAGAAATGTTCGCGTCGCCCCTTCTAATGCAGTACACCTGCATTGTTCTGGATGAGGTAATTTTATTGTATTAGTAACCACGCCGGGTGGAAACGTACCCTAAATGCTGAACAAATTAATGACTATAAGGCTATGAAAGTCATGCTAAGATCACGTATCGAATGACACCTTATTCCTCAACATCTGTTGAAGGTAACAAAAAGATTAAAGCCCCATTTACACTTTAGCAAGTATAGCACTAAAATTGGTCAGTTTAGTAATGTTGCTATTAATAAATAGCGTCCGAACGTAAGCGAGTAAGCAGTCACAAACTGCATACGAAGAATTTCCGCAGCTTACGAACTGTACTAAATTTGGTCGTGTACACTGCACCCCGCGCCGGACTGCCAGGCTGCGGGGGTCGCGGGAAAGTAGGCTGCTTTGTACTGGACGAAAAATATGATCGCGGTCTATTCAACTTAATTAACAACTTACTACTTAACTCGTTGTTGTTGAAAACTCAACTTAACCTCGTTACTGTCTTATTGGAAGTATAAACAATGTTTTAAATTACAGTCAAATTGGAACCCTCACTTACTGACGCGTATAAACCGAAGCGAAAAATATGTCATTTAATAACATACGCATAATACAGCAAATTTTGATAATAATATTTTAAATATAGACTTGTTTTGTACTTTCCTCACACGGTGATACTTAGAAGTTGAAATCAATTAAAATTGGTGTTAGTATTAAAACTTTAATTGCCCCGGCGGTAACCCGATGAGATCATGTCCGCACGCGGCCGGCGCGGCGCTCTTATCGTTGTATATTGTAAATTGGTTTAAAAAATCATATTTTATACGTACATTGTAATATGACTTTTGTAATACATTACAAAAGACAACTTGAATAACAACTGAAAGTCACAATTCCTTTTTTTTTCTATTGACTTTTAAAAATAAATCTTCTCGAACAGCGGCATATGTCGATTTATTAACAATAATTTGTTATAAATAAAAGAAGTTTTGTTTAAATGTTTGTCAACACGGAACTATAAAACGACTGAACAGACAGGTTACGGTTTGCACATAGGCTTTATCATCATCATCATATCGGCCACACGTCGCCCCAAAGACCGCCACGACGATCGGTCCTCGGCCGTCCTCATCCAGGATGCTCCCGCAAACTTGACCTGATCATAAGCTTTTTAACTTATTTTTTTAAATATTATCAAATTAAACAAGCTATGTTTGTGCCCGTCCAATGGATTCGAACCCTAGACCACGTGAACAGAAGTCCGTACCATTAGCGATTGCTATTGTTGCTTCCAATTATAAATATTTAATTTTCGTGAACAATAAATTCAACCTTGCCCAGGTCCACGAGCGAACTCAGATGACAGATGTTCTCATGGGATTATTGAAGAAAATAGTCAAAGTAAGCATATCATATAATATATTCAAATACCATTATTAACAATGTAATCTAGTATTTATTTCTTATTATTAATAGTAACCCATTTTTCGAAATTTCACCATAAATAATATAATAAAAGTCTTTTAGTAAATATACTCTTACGTCCTTCTTGACGTTAACTGTGTTTGTAACGGTTATTCGTTCCTTAATAAGATATGTAGTTTCGATACGGAAGAGCACCAGTTATAGACCGCGACGCTCGCTGCAGCAGCGTGCAGGGAGGCGCGGGGAGGCGCGGGGAGGCGCGGGGAGGCGCGGGGAGGCGCGGGGAGGACACTGCGGCTTACATAGCCTTTAAGACGCCGAGGTACTTGAATAGAGTCCTAGAAGCGAAGGTGCTTTCTCAAAGGTCGACAATGCTCTGTGGGTCCTCTAGTGTTCTGTGCGTGGGCGTCGGTGATCACCTTTGTGATGATCATGGTGATATATTAAGTTTTGCATCACCTAATATTACGTGTTATTTTAGAAACGCAAGAATTTAAAACTAGTGATATCATCAGCTACAATGGACGCGGAGTTTCTTAGGGATTTCTTCAATCTGACAGACAAAAAGGAACAAGGCAGGAGGAGTACGTCGGTTATAATGTCGATGCAGGGACGGACTCATCCCATTGATGTGTTTTATGTACAAGGTATATATTTCCATTTACCTGTTTATTGTGTACCCAAGTGCAAATCAAAGACCTCTTCGGCCCATTAGGGTCTACGGAAGATCAGACTGAAGCCTGCGATGGCGGGAAAGAAAGTTCAAGGTTCTAAAGTTGTATATTTTATAAAGGAGTCAAGTGTTTGAGCTTATGAACATGAATTTTCTGTTGGGGAAGGCTGTTTTTCTGTTGACAAAGTAACCTTCGTTTATTTTCAGAACCAGTAGCAGACTATGTCAAAGCTACAGTGGATACTGTCATCAAAATACATGAGAACGAACCCTTCGGTGACATACTGGCCTTCCTGACGTCGCAGGTTAGTGTTACTGTGTATTTGAAGCGACAATAGCCTAATGGTTATTGTAATCTAGCGGTCGTGGGTTCGAATCCTACCATTTTGGACGAGTGTGGGACAAGTGAGAGACGACTGAGTGTTTTAGAATGAAGACATCCGACGTTATCTATTTCTCAATTTCAAAATAATGTTTTTAGGAAGAGATACTATCGGCTTTGGAAACACTGGAGCAGTATTCGGAACAGAACAACGAGGCGAACAAACACAGGCGGCACTTCGCGAGCGGCGTCCAGGCCGCCAATGTGACGGTGCTGCCCATGTACGGCACGCTGCCGCACTACAGGCAGGTCAAGGTGTTCCAGATGGCGGACAGCAATGTGCGCAAAGTGATACTGGCTACTAACATCGCGGAGACCAGTGTTACTATACCCGGGATTGTTTATGGTGAGTTAGACGCGATGTATACCACAGTTTATGGTTTGGGGGTCTCAGTTGATTTTAGGGGGTTGGAATTTGGTCAGTTGATGACTTGATTTTGATGCCACATGTATTTAGGGTTATGATTTGGGGGTCTGACTAAATATTGGGGGTTACGTACTGATAATTTTAAGCTATCTTTACTCTAAAGACTTGGGGGACATGACTTTTATGATTTGGGGGTCTGATTTTGAGAATTTGGCAGTGGGTGGGATGATCTTTTTTAACCTTCATCATCTTTTTAATCTTCTTCATTTTATGTTATTTATTAAATTTTAGTTTTTTAACAAACTAGCAAATTGATATTTGAATTTTAGTTACAATGCCATCTTTTGGTAGACTTATAAAATAGATTGTCTTATTTATTCCAGTGATCGACTGTGGATTCCATAAATTGCCCTACTTCGATCCCGCAGTGGGCGTGCAGTCTGTCTGCGTCACGCCGATATCGAAGAACAACGCGACGCAGCGCGCGGGCCGGGCGGGCAGGACTAGCCGAGGGAAATGCTACAGGTAAGGTACCCGGTACCTCAATTGGCACGTCGGAGACGAGAGCACTGTTCTGCTCGACGTGCCAACCTAACTGCGGGACATGTGCTCTTGTTTATGATCTGCTTTCATTTATTTCTATGAATTGAAATTAGTTTAATTAGTGATAATTGTATCTAATCTTATATGTGTCACAGACTCTACACTGAGAGCGAGTACGACCAGCTGTCACTCAGCGTACCGCCCGAGATGTGCCGCAGCGACCTCGCCGCCATGCTGCTGCAGCTCAAAGCACTTGGCATACATAACGTACTGAGGTATGTGCATTTACGGTACTTCAAATTGAAACTAACACCATCTATTGCCAATTTGCGCAACCAATCAAATGATATTAAAGTATTGAAATATAGAATACCGCCATCTAGTGGGCAATTGACAAATTGCCATGTGCAAACGCTAGTCCCGCGCGCCATCTATTTGTCAATTGGACAAACGTTAACTTAACTTTAAATGTTAGGAAATAAATTTTGGTTACTGAAATTATTGCATATATTTTCAGGTTTACATTCCCAACTCCCCCTCCAGCGAAGAGTCTACTGTCGGGTCTGGAGACGTTGTACGCGCTGGCGGCGATAGACAAACACGGCGACTTGACGTCCCAAGTTGGATCTCACATGGCGGAGCTGCCTTTGAATCCGATGTGCGCCAAGATGTTATGCAATAGCGGTGTGTTTAATATTTAAATTTAGAAAATAATCATATATTTGAAACATTAATTAATTTTGAAATGCATATACAAGCTCGATTTATAATTTAACAAGTACAGTTGCGAGTTAAGTTGATTTTTCTATTTAAACAACAACGATTAAAGTAGCCTTCTCACGCGCCCCTCCTCAGACCAACTTAACTAGACTTTACTAATGTGAAAACTCATCACCAGTCACTCTCCTATTCACTTATTACTAAATTGATTTTTTTTTACCTTGCACTGCATTTGTTAAGATTTTTCAAGGCTGTATTTTCTATATTCATTACATTCAACACACGATACTAACTTAATTATTGTGTGCAGGCGAATACGGCTGTATTGAAGAAATGCTATCAATTGTGTCCATGTTGCAAGTGGACGGGGTGTTTGTAAAGCCTGCGAGTGGGAAAGGCAGTGTCGCTGCGAAGATATCACGAAGGAATAACTTTGAGGTATGACATCATCCCTGTGTCCAGCTGTGGGCAGACAAGGACTGATGAAGATGCATGTCATCTTCTCCACATTACACGTAGTGAACAATTTTTTATAAACCTTATTGTTTTGGTTTTTCTACGCCATACTTTGAACTTGAAACTTAATATTTGTTTTTGAATTGATTAAAAAATAAACATTCAATAATAACAAGATGCACTCAATGCGGGCACAGGACCGGTCACCTGGCAATCGATGGTCAGGTCTACGTTCAGCAGTACTACCCTGGGCTGATGATGATGGGTGATGATGATGAATAATAACAAATACAGAAAGAGTTAAAAAAAATACACTTAAAATAATAGATAATAGCTTGATATTATTTACACGATTTCCTTTTAGGTAGCAGAAGGCGACATAATAATGTATCTAAATATATTTGACGCATATTTAAAAATAAGGTCCAAAGATACGTCGAAATATAAAAAGACATGCAAAGACTGGTGTCAGAAGATGTATATCAATTACAGAGTTATGGAGAAGGTAAGTGATCTCATTTAGATATTATTAATTTTTACAAACGACTTATTGATAGTTAACGTATAGAAATGTAATCAAAGAATGCTAGATGGCGCTGTTACTAAAATTTACAAAACAAGGCAATAATTAAACGCTAACCATAGTTAAATATTTCATTTACAGGCGTATGAAATAAGACAAAGTTTAAACAAATTGATAAAGGAGAAGTTCAAAATGGAGGACAAGGTGTTTGAAGGACCCGATTTAGGAACTGGTGAGTTAGTATGTTTTATAATTATGGCCAGGGACCATTTTAATATTATTCTCGTCAGCGGGGACTATGTGGGCTTAGGAGGCTCTCTCATTCCCCCTCCCCTCCCAGCATGGCTCTCAACGATTCACTGGCCGCTTAATTTCAAATTATCTGCGAACCAGTTTTTGTAAGCAGTCGCTCTAGACTTATGTTAGAATATGTTCTTTTTTATGGTTACTTTTGTAATCCGCTGCTATTTTTCTTGCAGCGTCCTTGCTGTCTGTGTGGAAATCCTTATGAAATTTTATCTGTCTCCCCTCGGTTTTTTTAGTTGGATGTATTTCCAATTGTCGATGATCGGGATTCGAACGTACCACATAATCGGATATACCCTTAAACACTATGCAATTCATGTCTGTCGCAGGTAGGTGTGTCCGCGTGATGCGGTGCGCGCTGTCGGGGCTATTCGCGCAGGCGGCGCGGCGTGGGGCCGGCGCCTACCGCGGCGTGCGCGGCGCCGAGCTGCACATCAGCCCCGACAGCTGCCTGCACCAGCAACAGCAACCTCCGTGGTACGCGCCACTTAGAAACGCAGCTAGAAATACAAATCGACAATAAACAGAAGTTTTCACTCCCTAGTTGATGGGAGCATAAGTCAAACTAAATTAAAATAGATCAAGACCTCTGTTTATGTTAAAAAAGTGTTCGTTACACTTTTCCTTGTCGCTTGTATGTCATGCTTGTGACATTTTCTATGTATACAGTGCTTGTCTAGGCTGGTAAGAGGCGCTGCTGTCGCATTTAGTACAGGATGGATGGTGGTTTTTGAGATTGATAGGGGGAGCTAGTGAGCTATAAAAATTTAGTTTGACTGCCCGCTGGGTTGAGTAACTTTAATAAGTCTGTCTATTACAGTCTCAGTTTTTTTTCACTATATGAAATATCGTCTCTAATTGAGAGCTCATTCCAGGGTGGTGTTCGCCGGCGTGTCGAGCGTGGCGGACAAGACGTACATGCGAGATCTGATGACCATAGACAAGGATTGGTTAATAGAGGTGGCGCCACATTACTACAGGGAGACTTGATAATAAAATTATTTCATTGCATTCCTTTGAAGCCAGCAAAACTGTGAATACAATGATAATTATTTATCATTGACAATGTTAATTTATGAAGTAAAGTATTTTAATAACAAAACTGATTTTTCTTTTATTTTTATTTCAGTACTGATTATACCGCCATCTATGAACTTTACACAACAAAAGATGAGCTGGTGGCAATTTTGTTGTTAACTATGTTTAGATAGATGGCACCACCATACCATAATCTTTGATAATGTTTTGCGTAACTTCGCTTTTTAATTCGGTTGATTTCTAAAATCAGCAGTCTTGGTTGAAATGTTAATAAAATGTTGTTTTTTTATCATTTTAATATTAAACTGTTTTTTTGTTTTTATTTCATTACATAAACAATGATTTAGTAAACAAAGTTTGATTTGTTAGGTATTAAAGTATCTGAATCGTAAAAATAAACCCAATGTATGTTTGTATTAAAAACAGCCTGCTTTATTAAAAAAAAAGTCAAGACGTCGGTTGCCAGCCGAGCGCGAGAATTATCAACAAAAAGTTTTCCTTCAGGTAAACAGAGTCGTACAATAAATAAATATGACATTTGCGATTGCTAGATGTAAACAGTTTAATTAAATGCTAATACTTCGAGATAACACTTGGTGCTCGTTGCAAACGTTAGCATAATAACCAGACACTCCTTGTATTTCCGCCCTTTCACCCGACTGACAAAAGAGGGCGTTTTTCCCGTATTCATCTCACATGCAAAACTAATTCTATTCTAACATATTGACTTTGAACTGTACAGTACTGACTGAACTATACTAGTTTGACCCGCGACGTCGTTCGTCTATTATGTAAAGATTAGTCTGTGAACTTCCGGACAGTAATCTCCATGTCACATTTCAACTAGATTCCTTAAACCGTTTTAGAATTACCTGCTAACAAACATACAATACCATCGTCTGCAAGAAAGGTCTTGTCACTATACTGGTGAGGAATCCGAGTGATTTTTTTTAACATTTGGTTCATATAAAAATATTCAAGCAACTGTATATTGGCGGCGTTATGTCTACTGTGTAATGTGGGTAGCCAGAAAATAAGAGACAAATAAAACAAATAAAAGTAAATACCCACAGACAATTTAGTAGGTTTTTTCCGTGTATAGAGTTATCTATTATGCAATATGAAACAATTTCTAATGTTCGTTTCTATATTTGTGTTGTGTTATAATTAATTTATATGCTCAGATTAGATACGTCACTGACATGCATGTGTCACGTATGTACGTGTGTTACATATGTATGTGTGGGTTTGTCTGGGACCGATAGTCTATTGTCTATTGCGGATAGAATTCATTAATAATCTTATCTCAAACAAAAGTTAAGCAAACTACAGTTATATGATACTAGGTGTGTAGACTTGTGTTGGCGTCATTTTAAAATTACGTGACTTTTAAGAATGACAACTACGGATTTGTAACCCATCCGAAGCACTAAAGTGAGCCTTAAAAAAGTCTTCGAAGGTCTTTTGTGGCGGTACACTCCCTGTGTGGTTATTAACAATACGAAATGACAATCGAAAATCGAGTCTCGAAGTTGACCGTTTAACTTGTATGAAACATTAAAAAAAACTCCCGAAATTCGATCTCTCATGAATATCTCGTATATCAAATATGATATCCCAAATAGAAAATTTGACATTAAATGAAAAATAACATTATCAAGTTTTTTTTGTTTCAAAATTAATCTACATCTATACTCATACTATAAAGATAAGAGATTCGTGCTGTCGCCCGTACCTGTCTGTACCCGGCCTAGAGGAAAGTCGGCACACACTACTTAATAACGTAATTTATATTATTTGATTTCATTTGAGTGTCGCGCGGGCGAACTCGCGACAGAAAGCTGTGTTATAATTTTAAAACAATTTACTTATATAAATATGTGGGTCACGAGTTACTAAATGATGTAACACTTATCATATCGCGTTTTATTTTTACTTGCGATTTGCACGAGCTGTTATCACTAACGCCCGTTAAGTACCAACGACTAAAGTCTACGATATATAAAGCGTTCTCGACCGACAATGTTTTTCAGGTTGTAAGTACTCACCCGACACCCGCTTGGCTAATGTTATTTTTTATTATCTTTTACTCTTTTTTCCCCTGATATTTGCGGCTAACGTTATTAACTGTAGTTCAGTCACCCCAATCAAGAGTATGCTCCTAGCATCTCAATAGGTACGTATAGTGAGCTGATGATGAACCTACGGAGGGCAGCACAGTAATTTTAAAGATAATGTATTCCGAATTCACGCGTTGTCATTTACAAAACAAAATGACATTTGAAAAGTTAACTCTTGATTAAACGTCATATATGTATAACACACAATAAAGGTGATGTCAGCTTAAAATAATTAGTGCCCAATTAAAGAAAAATTAAAGATTTAATGAGTGTTTATTTAACACTTTGAACCGTATTATCTTTGTTTTATTTACAAGACGAGTCTCACAAGGAAGACTTTACTGTCCACTTGGAGACAGAATGTTTTTATTTTTGTACCAGAATTACTTACACGGATTTAGGAAAGATGACACGGAAGTAAACCCAAACTGTAATAATACACGTTTAATTTTGTGTCCCGGATTATGTTGTTCTCGTTGGATAAAGTTGTTCATGTATTGCAAGCAGAGGGAGCTGTGTAAGTGACCAATTATTACATATATACGCAGAGAAAAGAAAACTATGCGAACGTACAATTGTCAAATTAGACACAGTTAATGTGGAGAAGTGAATATAGTTAGTCACATTTTTTTATAAAGCAAGAACGACTTAACAGTTAAATCGAGAGTTTGAATCCCGCCCTTCGCCTGTTGTAAAGATACACCAGCAGAAGTTTTGGGTTCGATGTACAAGAAATAAATAAAATACCAAAAATCCGATAATAATCTTAGTTTAGAATAATGTTCTAGTTTTGACCACCGGGCGGTCACCAGTGTGGTGAGACAGCGACGCGGGTAACGGATGTAACGAACGGTTTAGATCAGAGGTCGCTCGAACGGCGATGCGATAATCGTATAAGGTTCTACAATTAATTCGTGTTATTTGTTCACGGACAATTACTTTCATACATATAACAATTTAAATGTGATTAATTATTTATTGTTTTAAGTAATCTGCTAACGGACAAATACTGTGCCGTTAAAATATGTACCAGCATCTTGTATGACAAGACCGCTCTCAAACAAATTCATATTACATTCTGATGACTGACAGATTGTCAGCCGTTACGAAATATTTAACGTTCGTTCCAGTATTCGGCAGTAGCTTTTTTTTCTCTTGTTCTAGGAATATTTTCTTTTATAGTTACTTGATTAAATTACTTTACAAAACTTCCAAGTGTGATCTCCTAAATGAATTAATTACAATATATTTATTTTATATTTCATCGTTCTATCAAAGCCTTATCCCCTCCGACGCGTGACCTCGCCGTGTTACACGTTCGTTCTAGCAATTAGCATATCTGTGACGTCACGTCGTACGATGCGGATATCGTTTACACTAACTTAGATTAAGTTGCATCACTTGCAACTTTCGGGATTGCAACATTTTACACACCTAGTTTAGACACGCGACTTCGGCCGCGCAGAATTAAAAAAAAATGATAAATGTAAGTTAATCTTCATTTCCAATGTTGCTATCCGGCGACCGGGGTCCGGCGTCCGGCGCCTCCAGCTTAGACAGACTTTACCAATCCATTTACTTCACTTACTATTCTGTCCTGGTCTCGTGGCTCTGTGAATGGTTTTAGACATGCTGGAAGTACGACTTAGGGTCCTTTAAGAAGCGAGC
Source organism: Papilio gigon (assembly GCA_027563995.1). NCBI lineage: Eukaryota > Metazoa > Arthropoda > Insecta > Lepidoptera > Papilionidae > Papilio > Papilio gigon. The sequence goes on along the minus strand of JAODUI010000020.1, from coordinate 355,765 downwards.
GTATCTCTTTATCAAAAGCAACGTCGACTCCTCTAGTGTTGCGGATGTCTGGGCGTCGACGCCTGGTTTCGTTATCCCGCAGCTCGTTTGCCCCTTCTCTTATAAAAAAATACTTAACAGGATACAAGGTTCCTTACTTTATTCTACCAGCCTTTTTTATGAAAACTAAACTATCGCTTGACCACGATCCCACCTGATGCCAAGTGATGATGTAGTCGAAAGATGGTACGTGCTAGTTTAGTAAGTGCCTATTCACTCTACTCTAGAAGGCCCCTGCGGAAACACTGACGCCGGCAAACTTTGAGTAAATCCACTCCCTTAGTAAGTAATTTTTTCTGTGTAATGATTACTAACCTGATGTTTATCGCTGGTCTAATAATGTCCTTATATGTTACGTCAAAACATTCATAATTGTTATCATATATGTCCACCTGACAATTCAGTTACACGATAGGATTATCTGATTATGAACTGTTGATAATTTAAAGCTTAACAAAACTTGTAGTAGGGGTGCCAGTGATAGAAATAGTGAGAAGCAAAAGGTTAGCGTGGTCCCTACATGTGATGTAATCGATAGAGCGCATAAGCAGGAGGTCATGAGATAGTCGATGGCTATTAAGGTAGAGGAAGACCGAAGTCGGTGGGGATGGATTGTATGAAAGGAAGTGTGCGAGTTAGGATGTAGGATGTGAGCTGACAGATATGTATGACAGTGTCGTAAATGCTGTGCCGACCCTCCTTAGGGAAAATGGCAGATCGATCATGAAAACTTGTGACAGTTCGGTGTCGCACTCAGAGCTACTTAATCATTACTTAAGCAGTAGCTTAGTGTAGATTTAACATACTATATCAACGCTACGGAACTGTTAGTGGTTCTGAGACAGTTGGAGGGATGTTTTTTTTATATAAGGCTTTACGGGAAGACATAGGAGATCCTTTTCGATCTGTTTCGTTTCGCATTTGGCGCCGTATGACACACTACCCCTCTGTGCCCCCTACCGCTGCGTCACTGACCCCTTTTCTGTAGATTATTCACTGCGACGTGTCGAGTCTACGGGCACTCATTTAATTACTACAGCGATAGTAGTTGTCCGCTTGCTTGTCGTATGACATACATGATTTAGTGTTCTGCATCCCCGTAGTGGGGTAGTAGGCGTCCAAAGTACGCCGCCGGGTCACACTGTCCTGGGCTGTATCAATGTCAACAGGATTGTGTTCCGATCGACCGCCGCGGAAAGTTGCTACGTTTATTTAAGTATTTATTTCGTTTGGGTCGGTAAGAAAAACAAAGTTACTATTTCCCAAAGCACATCGTTCGCGGAAATTTGAAGACATTCCGTTTGCGTTCAGATAATTTCATGTTTTTTTCCGTCCTCCGCTGCGATAACATTGTGTACCTGTGTACAGTCCAGTGAGTAGCCTACCTCGAGTAGCGTCAGTTCGATTCTTATTTTTGTTAACATCGGTCACTAGATGTCACGAAAATAATAAAGTAACCTATGCCATTTAACTAGTACAATAATTTACATGATTACGTATGCATCAACATTTTTTAGACAAAGAAGAGGAGGGGAAATAATTTTATACTTTTAGTAGAAGTCCCTTCCTCCGCCAAGACCGTTTTCTCTACTACCCTTCCAGGCGTGATGAAGGAAGAGAAGACAACCACTGCTGTCCACAGTGTACATACAAAATTATGTACTAGTATTTGATAAACTATGTAAATTAACAACATTATTTCTCTTACTAATGTAAATACGATTGCTTGTATGGATGCTTGTTACGGAACTCCAGGACGGCCGAACGGATCTGGATGGAATTTGTAATAAAGACAGAAATAAAACTAATACCGATTTTTTTTCATAACTTTCACAAGAACTGAGTCGTGGTCAACAATTAATCAAGCCGTATTAGACAGTCGAACGACTTCGTATATATAGCATGTGTTTTAGAGTTCCTCGACAAGAACCACTAGAGGTCGCTAAACCTGTAGACAAAGGTTACAATTGTTTACACGATGACTCATCACGCAGACACAACAAAGCTCGGCACTCCTTGTTTTATTTGTGTTCAACAAAATAATGACGAAGAAAGTTCAAGTTCGGTTGCCTGACCTATATTTTGTATAAGTCTTCACTTCGAATCCGTTTCAATTTACAGAAATACGTTAATTATACAATACATTGTGTATTGTGTTGTCTTAACCGTGTAGCAAATGAATAAATTTCCCAAAATGAAAACGTAACGAAGCGCCAATAGCCTAATGGTTAAGGGTACGGCTTTCCGATCATGTAGTCGATAGAAACCATTCCACTATGGTAAACCACCTCCTAGCACAAGCTTTGTTGGATTAGGAAAACAAGTATTAGTAAATTAACTAAAATATGCTGATATTAAAAAAAAAAGTAATAAAAAACGTTTTGAATGATTTGTTCGATAGTTTTAATGTTATTTCTGGATATGCCAGTCTTGTATAGAGGTGTGATGTTATATTTGAAGGGGTGTGGCTTCAGATTAGCAGCGGACAGTGAGCGGCAAGTGTTATCAGCGACCGCGCTCATTGGTCCCACTATCTCTGCTATTATATAAAGCGTCAACTTTTTTCAACATGAGATCTCAGCAGCCAAGGAACATATTTGAGCAATTCTTTCTATAGACACAATATATACACTTAAGTTTTTAAGCTATATGTTATTACGCTATTAAACTTAGGAGGTGAGTTAATTAAAAAAAAACAATTGGAAAAGCACAGAAAATTACAAGCCAAGTTGTTGACAAGCAAGTTCGACATGGTAGAAATAAGGTTTTCAATAATCTAACGATGTCAGTTTTTAATTTATGCTATTTAACGCGAGCGACGCCGCGTGCGAACAACTAGTTACAAAGTCAGTGTCGGAAGAAAGGTATGCTTTACTTTTTTTTTATTTTTGTCTAGAAATTAGTTGTAATTTTACTTGTAGTAACGTCGGGTTTTGTTTAGTTTTTTTCTTTCATTTAAAAACAAATATTATTCAAACGATTTGAAAGTGAATTTATGATAATGAAACAATGTACTTAAAAAAAAAACTTCGCAACAAACAGATAGAAGTTTGACCTTCGGCCATTTGTTTTATTTTCATATGAAATAATTCGATAAGGCCGGTATCATCCCGCTTGTGACTTAACAGAGATAGTAGATAGGGCTATCATTAAGTTGCCGGCTGTTTTGTTAATCTTGTAGCAATCAAGGCCGAGTTATTATCTTGTCTGCGATTGCTGGACAAATGACACACGAGGAATTAATTACTGTCCTTTGTATATTCTAATAGTACTTTTTAAATGATAACATAATGAATCGTACCTCTTTCACAGGCAATATATCTATGGGGCCTCTAGTACCACTCGTGTACCTTTGTATTCCCGCCGATCGTTTACCCTCTTATAATGAAGACCAGAAAGGTCACCGACCCGACACTCCCCATAGCAGTCATTAAACCACTCTGAGTAGGTGCGGAAGAAAAGAATAAACGCTACTAATTAAAAGAAAAAAATCCCTTATCACTGTATATTCTTCATAGGACAATAAAAAAACTAATGACTCATTAACATATGAGTCATCAAAATCGGTCCATCGTTCAGGCAGATTGTAGCGAGACCTACAACTGCCTGTCTATTACCTGCGTGGTCCGGACATGTCACGAGGAGAGATGATCACATGACCACGTTACTCCACTGTGCAGTCTTGAGGTCATCTCTGAATGCTAGTGGAGAATGGTAAATAAAGACTTGAAGCAAATCTATTTTTAAGTAGAAAACCTATCCAGAGTGTAGGGTAGTTTGAACATGAAGTATTATTTAAAACCGAGCCGCGGTCGCTCAGGTCCTACGTGACGTTAAAAGAATTTACGCTTTATGTAATAGTGTAGATAGTGTGTATAATAGAGTGTCCTAGGCATGATAGAGAAAGAATAAGACACGTTGGTAATACATGAACATTGTCACAGTGGATGCCCACTGCTGCACACCTGTGTCAAACATGACGTCGCCCCTCTCATTAGCTTTAAAAGAATGGAGATACCAATATGTTTCTGTACACGCAGGCGGGCAGTGTGAACGCACACCTCGAGCACCTCGCGTGCACATTGTCCGTAGGTAAATATGACCTCAGTTGATAAGGGAACCCTAAATTTTATCTAAATCACTACTTGGCCACGCGGGGCTGCTAGTGTTTATAATAATAATGGTGATAATTTTATTACACGTCCAATGTGTTGCCAGTGACGTCCAGCAGAGCGGCGAGGAGCGTTGCCACGGACGGACAGACACACGCACGTTGAGAAGGAAAGTGATCATAAGAAAGTGTTAGTACAATGGCGACAGGTTTACTCATGTTTTCGGTAAGTGAACGACCTTTTTAATTTCTAAGCGAAACTCCATTGTCAGTCTCCAACAGTTGTGTTTTACTACTTACGAATCCAAACCAAAAAGATTAACTTTCTTTTCTGTTATAAATATTAATATAAAATGTATTAATAGGTGAAATAAAAACTCGGTAAATATTTAGGCATGAACTTGAAATAGATTGAATCTTAATGTTATGGACAAGTTTATTAAGTTATCTTTAATGAAGACAACAAAAAGTAAATACGAAACATGATTGAATATTTATTAATATGCAAATGATAATATTAATTAATTTACTCAAATGTATATTATGATAATGAAGTTTTAAAAGGCTTTAAAATATTTTAAAGTTTAACAAAAGCATCCGGGTGCGTCTGGTGGTTCCCTCGGTACTGTTATTTACAATACAGAATATTTCGAAAATAATCTCTCGATTGGACGATGTGTATTTATTTATGCCCGCATCAATTTACTAACTTACTTCTTACTGTAAATGAGATACTTTGGATGTTGAAATGGATGCTTGTTAGAAGTCTCCAAAAAGATGTCATCTAAATGAAAATTTTCATGCATGTAGAACATCTTTATTTCATTTGTTAAAAAAATATTAGGCTATTTTAGTTAATTTACTAATAATTCATTTACCATTCCAACTAAGCTCTATGCTTGTGCTAGAAAGACGTACGTGCAAGAAGAGAGCGTCTCCCTTAAAGGCCGGCAACGTATCTACGACTCCTCTGGTGTTGCTGATGTCCATGATCGGATCAAATAATTTTAGGCGATCAGCGGCTCGTTTGCAACCTTTTCGTATATAACAAAATAAAATATGGTGTACAATAGTTGCGGTATTCGAACTGTCGACTACGTGATCGGAAATCCGTACCCTAAACTATTACGCTCTTTGCGCGAGTCTGGAAGTACACATAGGTTACTGATTCCATGCGGACAGAGTCGCGGTCGACGCCTTGTTAAATAAAATTCTTAAATCACATGCCGTCTTTTGTTTGTCCGCATCATTAGTTTGTTTATATTATTTAAGTTATCAGTGCGGAGTAAAGAACTCTAATTAGCGAAATTAGATAGTAGTTTATTGTGCCGAGAGTGTCACGTGCTCAATACACGTCTAAATATAGGTAGTGTCGTCAACTCTTACCCGTCTCTTAGCTCAGACGCTATCCGAGTTAGTGACAAGGCTGGTCCACCGCGCTGGCCCCGTACATGACTTTACATCTTTGAATGCCTTCTCAGATGTGCAAACTCGATGTTTCAGCTCACTATACGTTCCCACTGAGGGGATCGAGCCTACCCATTAGGGGTGACTAGGCCATAGTCAACCACGCTGGCCCAGTACGGGTTGACTTCACACATATCGTTGAATTTCTTTGCAGATACGTGTAGGTATCACAATGTTTTCCTTCATCGTAAGAACGTTGGATATTGTACATATGAAATCCCATAATTGAAAGCATATTGTGACATGGCCGCATTGAATCCGGACGTATAGATCATAAGTCCAGCTTTATCACTGCGCAACTGATTATTAGCTATGATTGAAAACTAAGCGGTCATAGACGTGGTCGAGAGTTCGAATCCTACAATTTAACTATTGTCGAAAATCTAACCCAAGCCTAAAGCTTTGTTAGTACAAGAAATGTTTGTAAATTAGCGAAAAAAGCCTGATAATATTTTATAAAAAAACTCGAATATATATTATTGTGTAAAAGCAAAAATTATATTGTATTTTACCGACATTTTAGAAAATGAAATGTCAAAACAATCTGACAATAATCCTGTAAAGTAAAATACATTTATTCCATTAAAAAATAAAAATACTATAACACTCAGTGGGTCATACAAATGGATGACATCTCACTCAATAAAATGTTGAAGTCAAAATCAAATTGACACTCAGTTAAACCCTCTTAAAGAACACTACCGAGTTTTCATATAAAGAAACATTACCTACACGGGTAATATTACTGAGTTGTCATTCCATTGGTGTTCTCCATTAAATATCTTACGTCATAGTTAATCTGGTAAAAAAATAATATTTTTCCAAATAGTTATTGATCCAATTTATCCTTTTTTTTGACAACTCAATGTATCAACTTTGTTATTTCAAAGAAACTCATCATCAACCTGCCCTCCCTACGTAGTGACGTCACAGTACTCCATACATCTCTATCAGCCGTCATATCTGTCACTCTCTTACGCATATCCAGTTTTACACAACCCATACCTTTCTCTACCTATTTAGCTGTTTCCATTTAATCTCATTCCCAACAAAATATTCGTACGAAAAGACGTTCTTGAGGCAGACAAATATTGTACAACATTTTTCCTACTACCGCACAATTTCAGTCAGCTCGTGACCGTGGCGCATGCAACTGTGCCGAAGTACCTCAAAGAGGCTAATTGTGGTAAGAATCCCGTTTCTTACGAACATTTTTTTTTTAGTGAAAACCACTAAATTTAAAGTTATAAATCTAATTAGCTTCTTGATACAATCATCATCTCTCCACACGTCCAAACACTATAATCTTTTGCTTTTCAAATATCCATCACCGGAGCTACTTTCAAATTCCTATTCTCTATACCTTCTTGTTAAACTCCATTCATCGTGACAAAGTTATTTTGAACACCCTGTTATCAATGATATTTAATAATGTAGCCGATACAATGATATCAACGGGGCATCTTGTAATATATTGTCGTGGTCCTGTCACAGGGCGCGTAACAAACACGTTACGTAACAGCCTCTGCCGTAGTAATTAGGCAACAGTAGTAAACAATGCACGTCACCGCCGACCTAATTAGTGACAGTTTTCACAATAGCCCGCACTGGGAACAACAACATTGTCCCACTTTATGCAGAGTACGTTTTTATCATTATCTCGTAGACTATTGTTTTATCTAATTTAAATTGTTTTGATACGATGCCAGGGTGACCAAGGCGCGCACTTGTTGGGGCATGTCCTACTTTACGTTCACTCCGACTGCGGTAGGTCTAGAACAGTCCATATCGAGACATATCTAGCTACTTGAGTACTTACTATGTTATAAATATAAAGGCAATAAAGAAGGCATTTTTAGTACAGTCTTTTAAATTCATAATTATTTTATCTTGAAATAACGAAAAATTTATCCATGGGAGTCGCCAAAGACGTCTCCTCCTTCCTCATACTAAACAACGGGCGTGTTAATTCAAGTTATAGGACCTTAGGTATCTTAGTGTACTTACGTGGTCGAATTCAGTAGAAATGAGAAATCATATTTACACATGCCACTGGTACACAATATCATTTATATGTAATTGTTTTGTAACATTTCAGTTTTTTAATTGATAATACAGACAAGTTCGTTTTTAATAAGTCTATGAACTCAACCTTAGAATACTGACATTTTTACATAGGTATGTTTTAATACCTCATTTATATTGATTTCGACTGTAGGTAAAGTAACTTTTTGTTCTAGTATCATCATCATCAGCCCACTGCCCACTGCATTGTCTGCCCACTGTTGGGCATAGGTCTTTCCCAACGTTCTACTATACTATGTCCCGTGTCCGTCAGCGCGGTGGTCACCCGACCCATTGTAGTAATTATGACCGTAACGCGCCCGATAGCCTCTGTGTCGTACTCTACACGCCGCTCTGGACTTTATCTCCTGCAGTGCACGATTCCGGTGAATTTTCCCCGATTCAAAGATGACACCCGAAAATTTATGTTTTTATGTTTTACGTAGAAAAAGTTTGTTTTCGAATTCAAAAGAGAAGACACCGTTTTCTGTAACACACATCGCCATGTATCACAGGAAACAGAGCTCCAGCGAGAATTGCAAAATTTTTTATTCAATGAAGATTTTTTTTTAATAACATAGATGACGTGTAAATGGACTATTTATTTTGACGTCTAATAAAGAGTCGATTTTCATGTGTTTTTGTGTTTTAAATGACAATATTAGAATTTAAACCAATAAACGATCTCTGGAAGTCGTTTCTCCGCCTTGGTTTTGTGCTCCGGATTTATTATTTATTACTCATATAATATATCTAGGCTTAATAGTTTAAATATTATTAAACTATACATATAAAATTCATTAATAATATATATTCATACAAGGATAATACTCTTAGGATCCCTAGGCTACTCTAAGTTAGTGGTGGCCAGGGCACGCCACACAAGTCTTATGAACTGACTTTCCCTTTACTCATGATATTTCGTTCTCGGACATATCCCTTAACAATATTATGTCTTGTCCACAGAGAAAATCAATCCTCTTCATCATCTTATTCCTGAACGTAATGAGCGTGTACATACAAGGCGCCGCCGCGCGCCCGCCCTGGCTGTCTCCCGCCAGCGGAGTCTTCACTGAGTCTGCCGCGTGTCATACAGACGTAAGTAGCTTTTAAATTGGAAGAGATATATAACTAGTATAGTGATATCCAATATTTACAGCAGCTTTGAATGTGGAACATTATTTAAGGTTAAGAAGGATAACAGAATGTAGTGAAAGGGAGGAGACCAGCAGAGCGATGTAGGACGCTGACGACGTTAGGCGTAGAGTTAATTTGAAAAATTGTAAAAGCTACATGTTTGGAACCTTTTGTGACAAACTCGAAGGTGTCAAAAATCTTTCTCAACTGTCATATACAAGTGGTGCTTAAATTTCATGCACTTAACACTTTTCAATTAATTGTAAGGAACAGAAGTTGTAAACATTTGGAAAAATCAGTGGTTTGAAACCTTTTAATTTATTACAGGACGAGCTGCTAGACTTGTGCCAGAGGTGCGCCAAGCTGACGAAGTCCCGGCTGGCGTACCCCGCCTGCTGCTCCACAGACCTCGAGGCTAGGAAGTGGTGCTCGGATTACGTCTACTTTGGCAGAGGGCAATACGACTTTTATACGATTTGATGGTTGGTTGTTGATCTGGAGTTTACAAACAAAATTCCTTATTGGTTGTAAAAAGGTTACAGTCGGTGTTCACTGCAGTGTTTGTATTATATATAGCTGTCTCTGTTCTTTCAAAAAAGGAGAAAGGGACAACAGTATGTCATACAAATGTCACTGCAGTGGATGTCGATGTTTAGCAAATTTGTAATTAGAAATGATTGAAGAATTAAAGTTGAAGTTAAGCTAGGGAATTCTGATAATTTAGTTATATAATATATTTAAGTGTAATTTGAATAAGACATAAATTATACTCCTCAATACATCAACATCATTTTATTAAAGTTTCGTCAAATTCGGTCGAGATGTTACGGAGATTTTTTTTTAAATATCTGTCTATTTTAGTTTATTTACTAATATTTCTTGTACATCCGACTAAGCTCCTGATTTGTGCTACGATATGGTTTACAATAGTCGAACTCACGATCAGGTGATCGGAAATCCCGTACCCTCAACTATTGGCTATTGGGGAATACCAGCATCAGATCGAAATATTGAATTTTCTTTGCAAGTAACACAAACAAATGTCTTTTATATAACGTAGACGAATTGTAATTTTATTATTAAGTATAGATTATGATAATTTCCGCGATGTGGCCGCTGCACTATCTTTTTGTTATTATGTTAAGTCGAATCATAAGGATAACATATCTATACCGGATCGAACTGGCTTTATTCCGACCTTGAATATATATAGATATGTATAAATGTGTTGGATGTATGAACAAGTAATATGCTACTTAAATTGTTAATAATTATGTCAAAATTCAAACATCCAAACAAATTTAATAGTTGGTACAATCACAACCGTTCGCGGTGTTCTATTTTAAATAATAGCCTTGTCCGCATATTCCGCACTGCTCACGAATTAACTAATGAGAACAAAACCGGAATAAGGACAGTACACTGTAGAAGGCTATTTTATACATCGCTTAAATCGATGAAATAATGTTATTTGACCCTTATGGCTTTGATACTAAGTCTAGAAATTTATATAGCAATTAAACATAGTCATAATTCATAGTTCTTAAGCCTGCTACACACTTTCAGTTTTAATTGAAAAGTTGAACTTTACAGATCAAACTGAGTGTGAAGCCGGCTTTATAATGACAGTTTTCTGTATAAGAGTAAATCTTAAATGGGAAGCAAATATAATTCTTTAAACAGGTTCCTTATGTAGACAACTGTTATGTATGTATTTTTAAGCAGTTAGTTAGTGTTGAAAATATTTACATCAAAGTAATGGCTGTGATATTTTTATTATTATTTTTTTAACTTGACGCGATCACGAAATTAATTTTTATGTTATGAATTAAATGGAAATATGTTTAATCAATGTTTTGTTTTATTTTATATTCAACTTTACCTTACTTCGTTTCATATTTACTGTACAATATTTCGTATTTGTTACTTCGTAAAATAACAGAATGATATCAACATCCGCTTTATTTGAACCAAGTTTTGTAATGACAGGTTTCGAACCCTTGACTGAAGCGATTGGAAATCCGTACTATGCACATTAGACTATTGGTGTTTTAACACGTTCGCTGCGAAACGATGTCTAAATCATCCCTAATGCAACTTCCCTGTGGTGCGGCAAGGAAAAAGTGTAATTCTCTGTGGTGCGAAGGGCATAACTTTATTAAAGGAGGTGGGGTCTAATGCTCCGCGTGAAGCACTAACGTCCAGTCACGGATCGGGTCGATAACACCTCGTATGGCTAGGAGTGAAAGTACGCAAAAATTGATGCCGCAGCGGAATTGTTAATGTAATAAAACAATCCATAAAAATCCATAAATTATTTATTATTTCCTATCAGACGATGTCATAACAAGTTGCTTTATGTACAAAACTTTACTAAGTTTAAGTTTGTCTAACACTTTGATTACGTCATCGCTTCAATGTCCATACACCGTGTGCCGTTTATGTAACAGTAAGTCGTGGAAGGCTTAGTGCAAATTGCCGGAAACCCAAGACTAATACAGGTGAGGTGTGGAACGAAAAAAAAGGAACTCACTGAAAAACAAATCCAATATAGCTACGCATAAAAAGTACAGTCCAAGACACTGTATGTGTTTAAAAATCTTTTATAATAAAACAATGCAACACTACTGGCTTCCACTGCTGCCGACCACATCTTGTTTGAAATACAGATTATTAAGAAAATGTCTGTACAAATGTTTCTGTGGAAACCATCGATCCAATGCACAAGGCACTATTAATAATAATTTAGTTTGTATAAAAATGTATGGATTTTTGTATTTCTAAAAATAAGATCTGAATGATGTTCAATTATTATTACATATTTTGTTTTAAAACTATAAGGAATATTGTAATTTTTTTTGTGAAAGCGCCTTCCTTTTTATTCAAAGATTTTATATAAATGCCTTTTTGCACTATTGTGTTACATTTGACGTCCATACATTGAGTGTAATTTTCTTTAAATGGGTAACAAAAAATTAGGTCGTAATTTTAACATGATAGTATGAAGGGTCTAATGAATTCGTTGCAGACACACTGAACCGGCGAGCGATCAAAGTCCATCGTGTTTCACAGTGTCGGAGCACCTCACTATGTGCTCGTGTTAAATATTAAAATACAACATGACCTCTAGAACCAAAGTAAATGCGATCAAAGTTAACATATCAAATTATATTTTAATATTTTCCCCCGCATTTATACATTAGTGCATATTTATACTTAAGTCTGTTTAGTCACAAAACAAATTTAGTAACATTAAACACTAGTGTGGCACTACACTAACAAAGTAAAAAAATTAAAACTGGTTTTAAATTATAAAATCGTTGTAACAGTCGTGTCACACTAGGTTGATAATTATCACAATACAAAAATCGTTACACAAAGCAATGTTATAAAAAACACGGTGGATTTTAAAATTAAAAAAAAAAGTTAAGTACAATAAATTATACATTAAATAGAAATTCGTTTTTCGTTGCAATCGTAAAGAATAAAAACAATGAATTAAATAAATGCCAATTAACCTCGTATGACTAAGAATGTTCGTCCAAATTAGTTTAAACAAATCAAACATTGCACCAACATGGACCAGTATTTGCGCTGACAACGGAGACTTTACCAAACATTTGGGCCAACACGGCAAAGTTCGCACCAAATCGGCGCAACATTTGCACCAAATTAATGTAATTTGAACACGAATTAACGTCGCTATCGCAAATAATCGCATCACCTTACCCCTTACTAAATCTATCTCTTTGGATAGTCTTTGACTTTAATGTACACGGTTGTGAACGTGGCTCGCCGACCGAATTTCATCTTTATTCTAATGCAAAAAGATACATTTTCGACCGGCCGTTTGCTCATTCAACAATCTTGACTCTCCCGCTTGGACGGACAGACAAACATCTCAGCGTTCGATATCTTTTTAAAAGCTTGCCGTGATATCTGTTCACAGATTTACGTTTCAAAAAGATTTACTATTATTAAAAGTACAAGATAAATAGAAACTATACGATAAACGTTGCAACTGCGAACAGAAATCGAGAAAATAATACAAAATAAAATAAAGGTAATTGAACATATAGGATTTCGTAATATTTATATACGAACGCTAGCGCTATCTACTTTTTTTTCAAAGTTGATGAAAGCCGGATAATTTTAGACTTTTTGAAACATAAAACTGTTCAACATTTTCCGCCACATTGACATGAAGTGAAGCCAAATACCCTGTTCACGGCAGACCGTGATCTGACAGAAACTTCCGACTTAGCTCCCTCGCCCAGCTCCGGAATAAAGATATGGAGTTGACGACAATCGAATAGTATTCGTATGGTAATTCAAAAAGATCAAGTAAAAGACATTATTAGTATACAGTAGTCATTGTATACAATAATAGGTCGAAAGATACAATGATAGGTCGTAGTATACAACGAAAGATAACTTGTATACAATGAGAGGTCAACTATAAAGCATTCTTTCATTGTATAATAGGAGTTTAACTGTAAATGTAATTTAATACAGTTATAACTATTTTTGATTCTAATGTGTTTTATATTGACCTTTTCAAAGCTGTCGTCGTCAGAACCATATCTTTGTTGAATCAGTGATGTGATCGCTTCTATTTAGAATTAAGACATTATATAAGAAAACTACGTTTTATTTACAATTGTGTTTACAGAACTACTCTGTACATTTAAACTATTATATATTTGGGGTTCTTTGTGTTATTTTAGAGTCGATAGACATTCAGGCAGGTGCAAGATATGAATTAGGGTTAAACGTCACATTGTTAAGAACTCTATAGGAAATACGATAAGATTCAATATGCTTCGATCAAAAACTTTAAACAACGTTATTACACACGAGTCAATATTTCTTGAGCTCTATTCTGCTATTCCGTCAAATATTTTTGACGAAAAATAGTAGAATACCGAATTAAGTGTTTGTATTATTAAACGAGAAGAAAAGAATGTAATTTTCAACATCAAGAATACAACTGGAGTCAATAATATTTCTTTAGTATTTTCTACTATCTGACTATAGATGGAGTGTTTTATACAATTTTGACGTTTAATCGATTTTCAAAAATGTAATTTTGTAGTTCAAATAACACTGAGGGAATTTACAAAAAAGTTTAGTTTTGTATTGTTTTTAACTTCCACCGTTTAAAATGCTTATATTAAACATATTGCTGTCTCTATTTTTACACGCAGAATGAGAGAGATCGCAATATGTTTCATATAATTTCATTTTTCGTGGAAGCCAAAGTCGGTTTTTGATCAAAGCATATCGTCATCGGTTTGTTTGTCGTACACTTCTTGCATCTTCTGTTGTTCTTTAACTTTCTTCATCTGAGCGTAGATGGAGGCTGCCTTGTAGTTGATGGGCCCGTAGTCCTTCAGGTCGACGTCTGCGTACACGAACTGGTCTTCAGGTCTGAATGGCTGGAGACGAGATACTGACATTAGACAAGGAATGATTTAGATAACTGCAGATTGTCTGTCAATTTGAAATGGGGGTTTTGCTTGATTGATTTCTTTATGTATATTTTTCTTTATTAAATATGTAAAAAAAATATATATGAATAATTGAATAAATACTAGAATATATGGTAAATAAACATAGAGCTTTAAGTAATATGTTTTAGGTGTTTTGATATAAAGCTAATAAAATATATTTGTAAATGCAGACGACAGAAATCCTTGAGATATATACATAAAACGTTAAATGTCAGTTAACTGAAGCATCAATCTGATATTTTAAAAAAGGGTTGCCAGCAACAGTTTAGTTTTTATTATTATTTTTTAAATAACAATATTAAAGTAGTAAAAGCAATAAAACAAACTCCCCTTCAAGCCGATAGTTAATATACGAATGAATTTACCTTAGTTTTAAAAAATGTACGTGACACTCTTGGCAGAGCGGCCCTAGAACACAGAAATACAAAACTTTCACAACATTGCAAGGTCATGCTTATTTAAAGCATTAACTGACACCCAGAGGCGTTAGGTGGCTTAGTCCCTTAGTGACGATTTACTATAAGAATTTCGTCCTCAGCTCGCACACGTCACCAAGAGATTCAAGCCTATCTTAAGTCGGGAGTGACAGGAAATCCAGATTAAGGGAATGCTAAGTATCTATAAAAGAAGTCTGAGTGCAAAGGTCTTCAGATTGCTATTGGTGTTGGACATGCTTTGGGTAAAGCATCCTTATTCTAGCACCGATGTGAGGTCAAGCTCGGATGTAATGAAATTTACACCTACCCAAATAATACCATTATTACTTTAAACTAAATTTACAAAATGATATCTCAATCTTCATTCACACTTGTTGCTTCTTGGAACACGTCTATATTATTACAATATTCTTTGATGAAACTGTTGGATTGTTCTTGAGAAGGCCAATTGTAATTTAAGTGAGCAGAAAACTTACCTCAGACGTCGATCTCGTTAAATTTAAGCGTAGCGTAGTCGCTCCTCTGGTTGCTCTTCCTCTGACTGTTGACTACGTTGTTCTTATGACTACTAGTGCTATCTTTGTCAGTGTTCCCTATAGAGTACGTGTCGTATAAATGTTTATTTGAATTGACTGTATTTTTAAATTTTAAATTATGATTACCGAGAGCTAAGTCGGCGTAAACTAATTTTTTATGTTTGGATCTTTCATCTTTGGGACCCATAGTGTTGAAGTTGGAGCTACAAATGTGTTCAGGGTTTATATTTCTCGAGGAACTCGATATGTAGTTCCCTTTCAATAATTGCAAGTAGGACTTTCTTTCAGATTCATTGTATTCCGGTTCCGGGTAGTTCGGCTTCTCGTAGTGATCGTAGATACCGACGCAGGATAGTTTCTCTCTTAAGCTTTCGGATTTCTTTAAACGATTTAGTTTCTGAGCGTTCTTCTCTCGAGTTCTGTTCAATGTCTTAGTGTAGTATTGTACGTCCCCAGTTTGATATATAACTGGCCCGATAGTGTTGTTGTAAGATCGTTCTTGGTCGACTGGGATCCGTTTATCGATTCTTATAGGTTGAAAGTAACAGAAACTGTGATGTTTTTGTAGGGGTATTTGAAAATTTTTCTTATTTTTTCCCTTTGAGCTTAGATTAGTAAAATGATTTCGTTTTTGCATGTGTTGCTGTTGAAGAATGTTAGTGTTCTGGAAAAGAGAGAAGCATTACATTCGAGCAGTGTTAGAACATTGATAATTAATCAAAAAAAAAAGAAAGAAATGAAAACATACGAAGCGGTTATACCTGCGCGATATCATTATTAGCTAAGTCACTTTGAACGGAATTACTACGTTGAACTAAAGTTCTTTTTGGTATCGGTTTTTCAGTTAATTTTGGTATTTGTAATGTTTTTGGTACTATCACTTGTTTTTTTGGTAATCCAACCTTATTTAGACCTTGGTCGTTTAACTGGCTCACTACTGATTTAACCAGAGACGTCGAAGGTAGAGTTATTGAAGTGTTATCTGCACTTCTTTTAGGAGTCGCAGCAACGATATTTGGCTTTTGAACATCTTTTACATTAGTACTGTCGGCGTCTTTACTGCCTGATTCTACATCACATTCAGTTTCTTCGTTGGTATTGTCGATTGTTTTGGCTATAGTCAAATTACTTTTTGTACTGCGAATTGGAAATTTTTCAATTTTAGATACGTCGTCCACAGATTTCGATGATCTGACAGGACCGTCTATAACATCGACTGATCGTAGTCTTGTGTTGATGAGTGGCATTGACAAATTAACGTACACATGATCAGATTTCAACGGAGAATTGAATGGTGATAGTTTTTTTCGTGGAGCTGGAATTGGTGCGTTTAGAGAATTGTTTGAACAGTTCATCTGATAATTTGTTTCTTCACAAACTTGTATAGAGTCGGTTAAATTTTCAAATTGCTCTACACCACTTATATTCGATTTAATTTTTAGTAAAGACGGGTAGTTGGCGTAAATCGCGTCTCCATTTAATGTTAAATCTTTATCATTATCTGACACGTCTGTGTTATTTTTGTTGTTATTGATTTCATTGAAATTTTCTCCGTAAACAGTATTTGGATAGAATCTTTCTATATTACGTTTTCTTACTATTCTCATTGATTGGAAGTGTGGTAATTTTTTATTGTTCCTCGTGTTTAAAGAACTGAACTTCCTTGTTTCAGGTTCTGTTACTTCTTCGTCTATTGTTGGGAATTGTTTTAAGAAAGATGGTTGCATTTGTGGTAGGTAGGGGTTTAATAGTACAGTTTGGTGAAGAGGATACATTTGTTGTATTGGTGATAGTACTGGTACGGCATAAGACGTTTGATATTGACCATTCTGTGGAGGTGTTAAAGTATAATTTTGCATGAACGGCGGGCAAACGACTCTTGGAGTGAACGACGGATTGGTAGTCAACTGTTTTTGTAAATGTTCGATTCCTTTGGCATGTTTTTTGTTAGTTTCTACAACTCTCGGTTGTATCGCTTGCACAGGCTTTATGTTGCATGCGATTAAACATGAAATAAAAAAAAATTAAAACAAAATTAAAATGCAAACAAAAAATAAAATAAAGAAATTTAGTACGTTTACAAATTAATCACATCAATCATAAATATGTTCATATAAATGATTTTCATAATTATAATTATTTCTATGTTAAATGAAAGCAACACTCACAAACAAATAACTTGTTTGTAGGTAGTTGGAAGGCTTTACCTTGTTAGGAGGCTGTTGTAGGCCGTGGAACGGTAGGTTCTCGTAGAGACCGGGGTTGTCCGCTCCGAGCCCCCCGTTCGCCGCATTATCTACGCCATTCGTAGGTGGGCCTGCGGAATTACAAAATACAACATAAATATTTTTCACTTCTTTAACAATTGAAAGAACGATGAAAGTGTAACTGACGAAATATTAGAATTTTGGGAAAACTCCTTGTGGTAACAATGTACTATATTTTAAATTGAAGAATTTTGATATCAGTTTTTCATAAAAGTTCGGAAGTGTGGAAAAATAATATATTTGTATTTAAGTAAAATCGAATTTAACATTAAGCTAGTCACAGTCGTGTTTTAATTTGTAATTGGCGCCATCTAGTGGTACATGGGAGATTATGTGAAGTGTAAATTCAAGTAATCAAGCATTAAAGACGAATAATAAAGAGTTTCCCCCACTGTAGCGCACTTACTGTCTCCGGGCTTTTTTCTTTTCCTCATATTCCTTGAATTGATATCATGGCCTGTCTCAACTCTGTTTGTCGTAATTCTATCGGGCCTTTTAAATGACACAACTAAAACATGCAACATTCAATTAAATGCAAATAATAATTAAAAAACGAAAATGTGCGAAAATAGATAATTGCAAAGTAAGAAATCATGCACTGGAAGGACTAGCATAGTTGTGATGATGTGACAATAATTTGATTTCTAATCGATGTAATTCATAATGAAAATGACCACACAATATGCTGACGAGTAAGTCGGATTAACAAATGACTCATTTATATCAAAGTATTATCACACATTTGTGTCGGAGCAAAACTGATAGAATGAAATCTACCTCCTTCAGTCACTATGACGTTCGGGGTTTCGCTTTGAAAGAATGATCTTATTCTCTTTTTCGGCAGACCGTATCCAGTCCTACCCAAGTTCATTAACGAGACGGCTCTCTTATTGGATTTATTGATTTTCTTATATTTCCCACTGTCGTCATCGGAGCCGTTGTCGCTTCTCCCTCTTAAATTTCTAATGAGTCCTGATACCACGTTTTTAGAATGTCTTTTGGGTTTACCGTTCTTTTTAGAATATCCGACTTTAGGTGGTGTTTTATTGCTTTCTGTTTTCTCTTGATTTCGTTCTAATAGCCCTAAATTACTTTCTTCTTTGCAAACTGGTTTGATTGTAGTATTTGTATTACTATGAAGACGAGCTTGATTCTTTGGACTCAATGTGTGATTGGAGTTCACGTGAACTAAAACACCAGGTTTTAAAGGCCATTTGTTTGGCGTTGTTACAGTTTGTGGGTTTTCATTTCTTGTTTCAGGTTTGGGCGTTTCTACTTTATTTTCTTCGTCATTTCTTGCTATATTCGAATTGATAGTAGCTTCTAATTGTGACAGACTAGCTTGCAGACTGCTAGTGTTTGGTCTGTTGAATTTGTTCATTTCTAAATTATGAGGATAGCTTTGCGAATCGACTAGTCTGGTTCTGTCTGATGATTTCGGGCTAAATGATAGATTGATGCGCGGCGATAAAGCGGGCAAAGCTTGCGATATGATCGACTGGGCAATGGAAACTTCGTTTAGACAGCTACCGTCCGGACTATATGAACATTAACATGGAAACAAACAAAACTGTTAGGATCATGCAATGAGTACAATTAAAATGATTTATTCATTCTAAAATAAAAAAAAATAGTTTAAGAACATAATCGTACATTATATACAAAAGAGTTATCAGAAAATACGTATATGTGTGATGGTCATTAATGATAGATACAGTAGAGAAATATACTTTCGAAATGAAATAAAAAAATAAATAAATAAAGTTTAATGAAGTATATGAATAACATTACAAATTATAATGAATTATTAAGAAGAATGCTTTCCTCACAATCTCCTCACATGCAGTGTTGGAATGAGCGAGCTACTGCGAACCGACTACGGAAAAACCACAGAAAACTGTTCAACTTTCAAACTCTGGCAGACAGCAGTAACAAATAAGAAAGCATTCTCCATCTAAACGAAAATCATACAAATGATAAATTATTGTTAGTCATATACCTGAACTATTAATTGTAGTCAGTCTTAGAACGTCTGGTGTTAGAGCGGTTAGGAACCTACACACACATAGACAATTATAACAGACGTCATGTTTATGCGACACGTGAATCAAGATCAAATGGTACGGGACGAAAGGAAAATGGTTCATGCTTGATTTGCACCACTTGGTCTTTACAAAACAAATGCAGCTTTGTAAAATAAGATTCAGATTTTTGCAAACTCGAATACATTAAAATAACAAAAGACTGTCTGAATTCGTCTTTCAAAAGATTGATTACAAATGATTACAATGAGAATTTATTGCGTAGAGGGCAGGATGTGTTTTGTAAAAATCCGAATTTAGATTTACAAATCTGTATGCCGGTTAGACTTGTATGTCGTTGTGGCCGATGGTCCAAGCAAATAGCAACTTACACGCGCACAAAACTCAAACAATTCTACAATCTGTTTGAACCTGGTGTCAAGGCCGCATTGGCAGAACGAGGGGCGACCGAGACGGTGGCATTGAGAGGGTGTGCCAAGACTCTGCTCGGACCAAAGGCGTCGCTGCAATACGTTCATAACAGACGGACAAATATATTAAATATATATAGATATAGAAAACAATATATAAAACATAATACAGATGAAACATCAACCAAATATAATGTAATATACTTCATAACAAAATGTCAGATGGTCGGGATCACAACGGGAGCCACTTTTTTGTATTCATTAAATTACTGTTGGTGTAAAGTTATTAGAGATTTTAATAATGAAATAGAAAACAAAAGATGTGCTATAAAGAAGGATACAAATGAAGTTTTAATGTACGTACGCTATGAAATTGTTAAATCTAAAATTGTTTTTATCGTAAGCGTTTTACTGAACATTCTCAACTACTATTCTATATATAATCAAAACTGCACTTACTTCTCTCGTTCCTCTAATTCCACGGGATTATTATCTACAGCCGTATAATTAGTTTGACGTAATTTGTTAGGCGGCATCCGGAAAGGAACAGACAAAATAAGCAGAGTTAGTAACGCTAGCATATCTCACATCGATCTAGACACACGATGATGTTGATGGTACTGTTATAGAAAATATATCAACAGAAACAAACAAAGGTGACAACGTAAGAGTAGAAGCGAACGAACAATTTGACATGTTAATAGGTGATGAACTTACATTTGGATTTGGCCCTCATTCTCCTGCAGATGCAGATGATGATGATGCATAGGATGACGGTGATGACGAGGATCGCGAGGGCGATGCCACCGAACAGCAGGAGCTTGTATTGATCTCTCCACCATACTTTGTTACCTGTAATCATGGAAGTAGCTAAATTACTAACATGGTAATGCTCTTATTTTTTTCCATCATAATTGATGTCAAAATGTCCTGGAACGCAGTTTATTGAAACCTTACTAGTTTTTAATGTTAACTCGAATAAAGTGTGAGAGGTTTTGTTATGTATGAACTTACTGTAACTCTCCAGGTTGGCTGTAACGTAGAGAATACATTGATGAAATATCAAATCAGTTCAAGTACCTATTTTGTTGTTATTACAGCATTTATGACTTCATCATATCATTGTAACTTCGTAACCTAGGGACGCAGAGATTACGAACATTTGTTTAGCGTTGGCATAGCATCTCCTTTCCCGCTTTCTCTTATGGAAAATTATAGTTTGAACGACGTAATTGCTAAGTTCAGGTAATCCTAATTAATCGAATCCTATGAGTAATAGCTTCGTCTCTTACCCTCCACTCCTCGCTCGCAGGGCTCGGAGACGCCGACGGAGTTATTGGCGTAGCATTTGTAAGTGCGGTACACCTCCACGCTGGTGCTGAGCCGCAGGAAGCTCTGCAGTCCCGCCTGCCAGATGCGCTCGTCCGTTATGCTGTCGTTGTCGTTCTTTAGCTTCCACTTGAATGATACCTGGAGATTGGGTTACTTGTTACGATCGTTCATTAGTTTGAGATAGCTTGAGATTTTGTATGAGTTCAGATTGTACAGGATTTTCGTTTGAGTTAAAAATTGTTATTTCAGTAGTTATAATGATGCTCTGCAGGTATGTGTGCATTGATTGTAAGACGTGAATGACTCCACCACTCACCTCCGCCGGGTTGGCGTGAGCAGTACACACTAGCAGTTGTTCGCCGTCCTTTTCTATCTGTTTGATGCCGCACTCCGGCACGACTGGAATAAGAAAAGTGACATAATGAATTAGAATACAATAAACTATCTCTTCAGAACAAAAATAAAGCTACATACAATACAACGAAGGGTTACCGTGAAGTATTTAAACTGGACACTTACACATAACATCCAAGTAGACGGACGTGTTAACTGAGCCGTGTTTATTGTACGCCTCACAGAGGTAGTTGCCGCCGTCCCGCCGCGACACCGGCCCCAGCAGCAGCGTGTTGGACGAGGACAGGATGAGCGAGCGGTTGCTGTGCTCCTTGCCCTGGTTCTTGCTCGACAATTCTCGTCGCCACGAGTAACTCGGCATCGGGAAACCTCTGTGTCAAAAATGAATGCTTAAAATCTTTCTGTCATTTTAGAAATACTTCAACCGCTACTTTTAATTCTTTTATAAAGTTGTCATTGGTGAAACGATAGAGGGCGTTATTTAAACTTTACGATTTTAAAACATTCAAAGTGTTATTATTAAAATTAAATTCTGCCGAATTGTTGTTCTTCTTAACTTCGTATTAACAATATTAAGCTATGTTTTGTGAAAGAAAACTTACTTGGCTGAGCACACAACTTTTCCTGGAATTTTGTTTTCAATGACGGACACGACTTGCGGAGTGACTGTTATGTTTTCTGGTTCATCTAGAAATAAAAGGAAATGTACATATGCTCTTAGTTTTATTACAAACTTAATTCTGAATTTTAACACAATTTAAAAAGTTACAATTTTGTATAATATGTCCTGATAGTGTGTAAGTGTAATTCATATATTTCAAAATAGTGTAAACAGTGTAGAGGTTTGTGTAATGTGTAAATATGTTCCTACAGTGAATACGTACATTCGACAGCAAACTTAGTGGTGCTGTTAACAGGGGGTCCGGCGGCGTTGCGGGAGGAGCGGCAGGTGTACCGGGCGACGTCTGCAGCCCGTGACAGCACGCCTCCCGCCCACGCCGACATGTTCCAGTGCTGACGTACAACGAACATTATTATATACACTGTCATGACAAACACATGACACATGGAAATATAGCGAACCATGTCTTGTCTTTGAATAAAAAATAGTATTTAGATACTTCTAACGGAGGTCACCAATTACTTGTAATTTTGTCAATTACTATAACCTATATGCAAAGGAGCCAGCTGAAAATTAACCCAAGGACGGAGTAGTCCATCCCTGCAGACTGAACAACCAATCAACCAAACAAAG